>JAAAKQ030297254.1:0-10219 GCA_010016005.3 Zanna intricata
GCAACGGTTGGAATATGTAAAACAAATTGTTAGGGATGTAGGATGTAGGAGGTATAATGAAATGAAACGACTGGCACGGGATAGGGAATCTTGGAGAGCTGCATCAAACCAGTCAAATGATTAAAGACAAAAAAAAAAAAAAATTAATTACTCACCTGCCAAAATTGAACTGCCCATCAAATACAGATGAAAATAGTGATATACATTGTAGACAGTGCTGCCATCATGGGGAAAAGAACTCAGTCGAAAAGATAGTACAAAGTATTAAAAGATTCTCTTTATTTTCTTATGTTACTTTTAACTAAAATTTTGATGACAAACACGTGCATAAGAATTTACGCCTCATGTGCTGATAAAGTTTACATAAAGATTTAAAGATGCGAATGCCTACCCTATTCTGGCAAGTACTAAAACAGATTTATTCTTATTAAACAGATGTGTATTTTTTAACTTAACCGATGTGTATTTTTGCTTATAATCAAGAAACTTTTACTTTGTTTTAATCTGTACATACTTGAATTCAGAAATACTGCTGATAAAATTATTTAAATTATGAATCTATTTAGATTTTCAAAAGAATATTAATGAACTCAATCTTCTGTTACTTCATATCATGCTTTTGTAACAGATAATTTAATAAAATTTTTTCCAGTATTTCAAATAAAATGTCATCTTTTAATATGAATGTTTGTATAAAATCTAGGTTCTCAATTAAGAGATCCTGTAGATTTCTTGTAAAATCTACAGGATACTTTCCTTGTGATACTCTACAGAGTATCACAAGGAACTTGTGTTCCTTGTGATAAGAAGGCAAGTGGCTGTCTCAGCCACTTGCCTTCTTATCATTTATTAATATTTTCCCTCAAAATCTTAAACATCTCATTTTTAACCTCTTCATAGGTGACACAACTTTATATATATATATGAAAATAATTATTTAAAAGGGCTTGTAGATTCTACTTTAGCAAATCAAAAATTATTCGCTCTGTGAATTGTAACCTTAAAATAACCTTAATTTAATCTTGTAAAATCTTAAACATCTCATTTTTAATCTCTTCATAGGTGACACAACTTTATATATATGAAAATAATTATTTAAAAGGGCTTGTAGATTCTACTTCAGCAAATCAAAAATTATTCACTCTGTGAATTGTAACCTTAATTTAATCTTGTAAAACCTTAAACCTCTCATTTTTAACCTCTTCATAGGTGACACAACTTTATATATATGAAAATAATTATTTAAAAGGGCTTGTAGATTCTACTTCAGCAGATCAAAAATAATTCGCTACGTGAATTGTAACCATCTAAGCTTAAATACAGATAAAACTGTTGAATTGTGTTTCTCAAGTAAGTGTAACATTGGTATTTATGTGGCTGGAATTCCTGTTAATGATAATAATAGTATTTCTGTTGCCATATGCAAAATTTCTAGGTGCTCTATTGCATGAAATTTCTTTTACGGTGATCAAATTAATTTCATTTGCAATAAAATTAAACCGTACAGTTTTGCTTGAAGGATTTTAATGAAAAGCTAAGCTTGTTATCATTATTGAATATTTATTATACTTATGTATATTTCTGTCTAAAGATTAATATCATCTCCTGGAGCTCCTCAAAGTCAGAATGAGTTTTCAAGGTATAAAAAAAGCAGTAAAATTTCTGTTTGATGCCGATAAATATGAATTATGTAGGCCGATATCTAATAAATTAAAATGTAAACTTATCCATGTGTTCATATTTATAAAAAATAAAATAAATAATCGTTATTTATACTTAAAATAATAACAATATTTATCTCTATCAAACCAAGCAATTGTTTTTAATTTAACTGAAATAATTCTTCAGCTTATAACTGAAGGCTTATAATAAGGCACATAATAAGTGCCTTATTATACCCAGAAATGATATTTGCCCAGGAAGAAATAACTACTTTTAATAAATTAACAAATCATCTATCTAAAAGACTTTCCCATCAGTTTATTTAAAATATTGCTATTTTGAAACTATTTCTTAAAATCGTTTAATCTCCCCAGGTATAATATTTGTACAGTTACATAACAGTAAATAAATTTTTTAGCTATACAATTTTAAATAAGATTCTATAGTTATTTCTTATCAGTCTTTACCCCTTCTAAAATTTAAATTTCTTAGCAAATTTCAATATAATTCCTGTTTATTCTTTTTTTTAAATATATTTATAAAGATTTATAACAGAAAATCTTAGAAAAATCTTCTTTTTTTATTTTTACTTTATTGTAAACAAACTAGCATGTGTAGGTTGCTAATACGTATTAGATAAAAACATTTATACTGTTTTAAAGATACAATTATTTTGCTTATTTCAATTTATGGAAGTTTAATGGAATTTTTTCATTACAGACCAATAATTATATTCTATTAATCATTAATATTAGGCAGATATTTCTGTTAACAGGTAATACCTATAACAGCACATAAAAAGTGTTAAAATGCCTATTTATTTACATAAATGTTAAAGTGAAGTCCTGTTACAATTCTACATGAATTTTGTTATAAATAAATTTTTACTTTCACACTTTAGCAACAATTTTTCTGATAAAATCATATACTCATATAGTTCGGCTGACATAATCAAAATTAAGATTACAATTTGTGTTTCGGCCAAATTATTAAAAATCATAAATTTGCAAGAGTTGAATGCATCAATTTCTGAGAAATTATAACTGTTCCCAATTTCTTCAAGTTATTGGAGATTTTAACCCTGGTTCTGTTTAAATGAGTATGAAATGAAACAGAACATTGCACCATATAATGACTGTTGATATGTTTTCTAAGAAAGACTGGTGGTAATCTAAAGTATTGGGAGAAGGAATTCATGACTTCTTAGTGATTTTATACATACCAAAATATATAGCTATTATGTAATATTGTAAATGTAATAACCTAAGTAAATTTATCATATAATTTGAAGTAGATAAAATAAATTAAAAAATTAATGAAAGTAAAAAAAAAGAAATTTAAAACAATTTACAAATAAATAATTTTGTAATGTGAACCAGCAACTGGAACCAAATTTCTAGAATGTAATTATTGGGAATTCGATCTAAAATATGGAATTTTTAGAAAAAGAAAATTAATACAGAGAAGGATGCTGAAAAGATGAAACAAATTTTCATTTGTCATTGATTATTATCTAGTTTTTAATGTTTTATAAATTTGGTTACTTTTGTTTACTCTAAAGAAATGGTCTGTTCAATTTTTGTTAAATGATGTTTGTAAGAGATAACAAATGCAATATTTTTGTACAAGTAGTTTGTTAATAATTAAAAATATTAGCTGCCATGTTAAGCTATGGAATTCAACCCTTTGAAACTTTCAGTTATTAGTTTTCCTTTGATGTACCCAATTTGTAAAATTTAGCCATAATTAGTACTGTATAGTTAAATAAAATGAATCAACATTTTCATATATTAATATGAATAATTTAATATAGTAATAAATATGGTGAAAGAGCAAGTACCCGACCAAATAGTCATAGAATTTAATAAAAGTTGTGCAAAAAATTAAACTCATGCCACAATTAAAAACTTTTTAAACTGTAAATGCTTTTTGTGTAGATAGATCAGTTTGATGAGGATTTTCAACTATAATGATTACTAATACAGGACCACAATGATTTTTGTAAATAAAGGGTAATGATTTTTCGGAACACAATTTTGTAGTGTGGCAAAAATGCTCTCTGACTGGGATTTTAACCAAGGACCTCCGACAAATATATCTACAAAGAGTTGAATAACTGATAATTTCACGCGATCTATTGGTTGCAAAATTAACTACTTTCATTTAGAATATAAGGAAAGAACTAGGAAACAAAGCGAGAAACGTCAGTGTTACCCATTTCTTGTGCAGTTTGTTAGAATGAGGTTATAAGACATACCTGTGTTCTGTCGGAAATTTTTTAGATTGTATTCATTTTTATTTCATTGTACATTTGATATCGGTAAAAAAAACGTAAACAATATTTGCGTTGAATTTTATTTTTAACGTTAATGAATATCAGTTAAAGTATAAAAATTTTCTGAATTTTTTTGTTCATAATTGATATGTTCAGTGAGTAATAACATTAGAAAATAATTATTAGTTAACTGTTTAGGAAGTTGATAAACATGATTCATTGCATTAGATAGCAAATGGTTTTGTGTTTCTTCATTGTGATGAACTAATACGATATTCTACTAGAATTTTTTTTTATGTGACGTGAGTTAATCGACGATTGATTTCTAACGCATTATTTTTATTTAGCTTTTTTAATTCTTGTCAATTTAGAAACTGAAACGTTAGTTATGTAATTGAAGTCATATTAGTTAGCCCTAATCAGTAGTATCGTAATGGGGTTTATAAGATGTTAGTTATGATTTAAAAAGAATTAAAATATGTTCCAGGAAAACATTCATTACATTCGAAAATGTTGACTAAAGTTATTAAATTTAAAATGGTTTTAAAGTGAACTTTTAAAATGTTATGTAAAGCATAATTTCAATATCATCTGAAAATTAACTTTGTTTTTAAATAATCTGTTTTTGTAGCAGCATTCTATTAATGTGAATTTTTAATCATTATTTTACTTATGAGTTTTCATTCAGCAACAGGATATTAAAGATATCTGTAATACCTTGGGTAATACCAAGGTATTACAGATATTTAAGTATTTTAGTTTGTAATCTATGTTTATATGAAGAATGTGCTTTTGTATTTGTATGTTTGTGTTAGGGATATTAGTAATTTTGTTTAAGAATGTAATTTACTATAATTTGTATAAATTATTAGGAATCTAACTGTAATAAAAATATATCTTAACAGGTTGCAACATAAATGTAAATAAACCTGCATAAGATAAATTTTGGAAATTTTTATCTATAACGTCTTAAAAGTATTCAGTGTTATTTAACAAAAACTTTGTATGTGTTTAGCCCAAGAATGCGAAACATACAATCATTTCATATAGCAAAAATAGCATATCAAGAAAATATAACAAAGTTAAAATATATATGACAGCATACAACAAGAGAATATCCTGACAATTTAATGGTTACATTAGCCACCTCTATAAACTCGCACTGACAAAGAAACTACACCATAGCTTCATAAATATCTGGTAGATCATTTCCATGTGTGTTGTTTTAATTTGTTCACCACATTTATTCTTTACCAATAAATTTATTTTTATACCAAAGTGATAGGAATGTCATAGTTATTAGTAGTGTAAGTCATTTAATAGCAATATTTAATCATTGGTTCTATGTTTTATGAGATTTTATTTGATAGGATGAACACAAATATAATCTTATAAGTCTGAAATCAGATGTCTAATTTTTTATTCTATTAATATGAAACAATGGAAATAACAGCGTTACGAGTTAAAAATAAGAGCAAACCTGTGTGTAGAATGCAATTCGGATCGTTCGTTTTAGGTTTGCATAAATTTGGGAAGTATCTGCCCTCCTAATTTTCAGCAGTTTTAACAGAATTTTATTGTAATTCAAAATTTTGTATTATAAAAAATATTTATTTAAAATACTTATATTATATATATATATATATATATATATATATTTATGTTTTTTTTTTTTAAATTTTTTTTTTCAACTTTTATGACTAGAATCATAGTCATTACACTATCCAAGTCTCTCAGATGGGACTATTTGGGTCTTGCTGCCCTCCCAGTACTTTTTCATATGTTCTGATCACCATGCTCTTTCTGATGTTGAAAATATTTGTGCTGTGACTTTCTTTTTTGAGTTTTTAAGTGTGTGAAGAGAGTGATTTTGTCCTTTGTTTTTTTTTTGTTTGTTAATTTTATCTTTCTGTGGTGTCTTCTGGTATAAGGCCAATTTCCTTCAGGTCCTCCTATTTCTCTGATCCATTGCATCGTTTCTTGGTATTTTTCAAGTCGATATTGTGCTGTGTACTAGGAGGCATGAAATCTGAACCTTATAGTCAAGCAGTTAATATGTTATATATCCAATGAATGATTCTACAAACATTTCTCACATCCATGTTTACAAAACTAAAAACCAAATCTGTTCACGAATCAGTCTTTATAATTTTACTAATTATACACCAAATTAACCAAGAAATTCTTATTCCAAATCAATGTGGAGTATAATTTAATAATCTATTTCATAATATTAGCTATAATTATAATATTTATTTATTTTATTTGTAATTATTGTTTGAAAATGTAGATATTACTGAATCTAAATTATGATAATTTATAATCCAATTATTAAAAATTACAAATGATACAGATGTTGACAAAATTAATGAATGTAAAGTCAACTCTTTCTTGTAGATGAAACAATTTTGTAAGTACTAATTGTGATTAAGGAATTATTCTAATTAGATGACTGTTAGTCAGCTAATTTACCGTTAGGAAAGACATACATCGATAGCAAGCATCATACTCAAAATAAAAATAAGTATTGTATTTATTCTGTTCATAGAACATATTAAAGTTGAAAAATTTTCATAATAATAATGTTCAATCATTTTTGTTCATCTGTGTGTTTTGCCAGTGCCATGTTTTGCTTTTCTTGATTTATAGTAGTGTGTATATAGTGTAGGTTAAATTTCTATTTGGGGTATTCCATTTTAATTTAACAAATTTTCAAAGATTTTATTGCATCACTATTTTTGATGATATTTGGTATATAACTATCCAACTTGTAGTGGACAAAAAAATATTTTTCTTGATTTATCAGACTATTTTCTAACTTTCCAACAGGTAAAAAGAGCCACATTCATTACTTTTTCCATGAACTGTAGAATTTTTATTTTACTTAACATGGAGGTCTTGAAAAGAATAAATATGGAACTTCCATTTTTGTGTATTCAAAATACATTTTGTTACTTAACCAAACCTTTTAATATTTACTGAAGTTTATAAATTGTGGTTTTTTTTTTTCAAATTTTGGGCCCAAAATAAATAATGAAGGGCTTAGGATAACAGACCTGTTTTTTACCTTTTAACTCTTAAGTACTAGTAGTACTTATAAAAAAAATTGGACTGTTACCGAATGTCCTCCATTAAAGAAATTAGCTGTAAAATCTTAACATTTTGAAAATGTCTCATTTTTGGGACCCAAAAACCACATGTGGGACAGGTGGTAAAAATCTGAAATGTTTACAGCAGTAAGTACTTTAATACTGTGCAAAATTTATTTTGTTACTCAAATGGGTTGACAAGTAATGAAGCCATCAAAACTGCTAAAAATACCATTCTTCCTACTAACTGTGAACAAAGTTCCAAAAAATTCATAGCATGTAATTTTTTTAGGTAATAATGTATTCCTACTATACAAAATACTTTGATATATCTATAATGAGATTTATATTCTAGTTGCTTCATGTATGACTCATCCACAAACTCAGGTTTAAAGATAAAAGTGGATAGATATGCATGAACCTGAATTTCTGCGTAGTCCTGAATGTAAGCGTAGTAGAAGTCTCAGTTACTGTTTTCATTTCAATGTGATATGTTGTGTTGTTAGTATTGTGGTAAGGTAATGTACACTTGTTTATAAAGTAATTTTATTTATTAGCAGTGAACTTCTCTTTTATGTGATATCTTTTATTTTTAATTTTATTAATTAGAGATAATTTTATTTTAGCTGTAGAGAAACTGGGATAAGACAAAGGGAGGTGAAATTGATAATTTTATATTTTTTGCTAATTGTATTGTTATTGTAAGAACCCTTGCAGTTTATAAAAAACTAATTTTGGAATTATATAGTGTTGAGTTGGCATTCACACTGAAACAGTATCACAAATTGACTTCAATAAATAGAATTCAATAGATCTTCAGTATTGCATGATGTTTTAGAGTTTACTGAACAGCAAATAACATTGATATCTTTATGAAGTGGATGTACTGAAACAAAAAATATTTGTACTGTTCATAAAACTGAATATTTAGGTAAGTATTTTCAAATTAATGGGAAAAGTTGCTCTAACTGATTAAGCAATCTAAACTTAAAATTTATCCAGACAGAGCACTGTGTACAAAATGCTTATTGATTTGAAAAGATTTTGTTATGCAACAAAATGAATTTTGAGTTTTTTTTTTGTTTCACCTCCGGAATCACCGTTAGGTTATATCTTCAGAGGATGAGATGAACAAATTGTACCGTGTGTGAAAAATGCCATGCCTGACCGGGATTTGAACCCGAGACCTCCGGATGAAAAACCGAGACGCTACCACTCTGCTACAGAGGCCGGCGAATTTTAAGTTGATGAAGATGAAGTTCCATCCTTACTGTTTCCAAAAAGACCTTTTTGACAATGATGTAAATAAGAATGCTACAGCTCGTAGAAAAAGTGACAAAAATGGCTGTTTTTACTTGTTAATGAATTACAAACTAGTCTATTACTCAAGAAATTTTTTTTTTTTCGTATATAAAAAATATTTATTGGTCACTACAAGGTGGGTAGTTATCATGAACTTAAATCCACTGTGACTTGTAAAAAAATTAAATCGGCAAGCTCAGGAGTTAATCAATAATGTGTATGAATTCATGAAAGACGAAGCAAGTAAATTGGAAAGTAGAGAAATGACACAAAGCACATTATATAAGTGTAAAGAAAAACCAGCAGCTGTTTATAAAATATGATCATAGGGTCAAAAGTAAGGAAACTGAAAAACGAGTTTTTAAAGAAAATTACAATTAAAGCCATATTCTACTTCCTTAGTAAAATCAAAAAAATATATTTATAAAATCCATGACTAACCGATAACAGACCTAGATGACCATAAATGAATTTCATCTCAAAGAAAAGTAGTTGCCATCATTCCAAAATTGTTGTTACATCTGAAAGATTCAATAGGATTCTCAGGAAGTAAAAGAACCGTAAGAATAGTGTAGTACTGTTCTTAGGGTTATTAGGTACCCGATTGTTGTAGTAACTATCAGGTTTCAGTCGGGAAAAAATTGAAAACAATAGGAAACATACTTTATTGAACAATACAAAATTAGGATTAAACAAATACAGTATCTAAAATACGATTAAAAGATTCAGAACTGAAAATGTGCAGATCGTATATCTTAATGAAATGTATATTTTGTCATGTCATACTTCAACAAAGTCATTTAGGAATGCTTCAGGGCAAGGACTTCTTACTCCAGTTTCTAAAGGCAGTAAATTGATTATTATACATGCTAAGGGGTGAAATGGGATTTATTCTGAATACATTATAATCTGGGAAGTAATCGCAACAACCGGCGACGACTACCTTGACTCTGTGAATGCTAATAATTACTTAAAATTGTGTGAAGAAAATTAATAAAAGATTTTCTTGAATATTCTGTAATAATTTTAAATACCACCTGTTATTACAGAACACTGCACAAAAAATCAGCCGCATCCAAACAAGTAAACGAGAAACGCAGGGACTGGTTACATAATTATCGTGTTCCTTTCTCATCTACTATGCTGAAACCTAAACTGTATAAAATAATTAAAAGGTACAAAGAAAAATACAAAGCGTTCTTGTTTGATGAACTCGCCAAGAAAAATAGACATGGAGTGTTATGAAAACTTTCGTACCACCCACATTGACAACACTTCAACTCTATTGAAGTGATTTGATCTGAAGTAAAATGAAATACTGGAAGCCGCAATGTTACTTTTGACTGATGAGTTTCAATAAATTGCAGAAGATAAATTTTTTAAAATGGGTGCATCACATTGGAAATCTTATTGCCAAAGAAATACAAAAAAAAAAATAATTGAATGTATTAGACAAGAGCACCATAATTGACAATACTACAGAATCTTTCTAAATTTCTTTGGAAGATGGTAGTGGTTATGAAAATGACGACATGGGAAATTCAGAATTAGAGATTTGGGTAATGAAGTTCATCCACTTTAGTTTGTAAAGTGTGTGTTTATTTTTTAAAGTTTGTGTATTATTTAAATTTGTGTAAAATGTGCAGTAACTTAGTTTTATTTTTTATCACTTAGTGATCTATTAAACAAAACAATTTATATAACTAAAGTTAAATACTCTTCATTTAATTCATCACTATATTAGCATGCCGGCCTCCGTGGCGCGAGTGTTAGCGTTTTGGCCTTTCATCCCGGAGGTCCCGGGTTCAAATCCTGGTGAGGCATGGCATTTTTCACACACGCTACAATTCATTCATCTCATCCTCTGATGATATACCTTAACGGTGATTCC
>JAAAKQ030297276.1:0-10218 GCA_010016005.3 Zanna intricata
ACTAAAAATCATATGGATTTAATACTAGTAGCGCCATCTATGTGTCAGCCTACGAACTTTTCAGCCCACCTGGTACAAAATATTAATTAATCACCCAACTACTTCACTGCGGAAGCTTATATTTAAGTTATATATAATTACAAATACGGATTATGTAAGTTACAATATCTTGAACTATCCCTACATTTTACACATGACTTTCTGCCACTTTATAAAATAAATAAGTATTAAAGGTGTTACTAATACTGCAATTGATTGTCATTTTATAACATTTAATTAAGCAAAGAAGATATCCAAATCATAACAAACAACTTACCACAGCATAAAGCATGCATATATCTAATAAAGATGCAAAAATTAATAATAAATCAAAATCAAGTGATAATATTCAATCTTACTAGCAATTGAACACACTGGCTTTTTCATTTTTTATAGAAAAAGACATAGTAAAAAAAAAACTACATATTAGTAAGCGTTTTCTGGGAAACAAAGCACTTTATACATTTCTCCAATCAATGGGGAAAATAAAAATCTAACTGGCATGTTTTTAATCGGATAATATTTAATCAGCAACCCAAAAAGAAATTAAACTTTGGTTTTTTTTTTAATCAATTAACAAATGTAACAAAATTGTAATTTAAAAAAAAAAAATTTAAAAGGAAGGAAAACTTTTTCCTAAAAAAAAAAAAAAAAAAAAGAGAAAACATAATATGTAAATAAATACTAACTTCTTCTTTATAAACTTGGCTAGTACTTGTAACAAGCATCTCTTTCATCGTTTCCATGAAATTTATCAAACGATTTTTAACCTCAGCTACTTTACTTTCTTCTGCTTCTCCGTCTTTGGCTAATTTTTCCAAATGATGTAAATCCCAAAGAATTCCAAAGAAGCATGCAGATATACAGTATTTGACAGCCTGTAGAAAAAAAAATAGTACAAAAATATAATGTAATTTATTTTGCTTATTTCTAATTACATACATATTTTTTTAATAATACATAAAAAGAGTAAAACACTTGGATTTACATGTAAATTCCAGAAAATGTAATAATGTATGAAAATATGAATGAAATAAATTATGAATTCATACATTTGATTCAACTTTATAATATTTTTGTGATGTTAAGTTTATGAAACAGTTAAAATATTTTTAACAATTTAATAAATATGAAAATTACGTACTTCTTCAGGTAATGCTTTATTTCCATTCTTAGCTTCAACAACATCTTTAAAAATAAAAGGCCATATATTCCAATTTCCAATATTATGACATGAATAAAAAATTGACACTTTCTTCAAGCTTGTAACAACATTAAAAGTTTCATCATCATCTGGTGTTTCCTCCTGCAAAAAATGCATAATTTAAGATAAATTTACATTCTTTCACTAAAGTTCATTCTGATTACATATAAAATAAAGATATTTATCATAAAAATCTTTAGCTATTTCACAAAAGTTATCCCCTGACATAATACCTAATTAAAGAAATTATTCATTTAAATTAACAACTGTACATAATAGAACAAATGTAATCAACTACAATTAATCTATAATTAATCATGATTAGTTTTATTCTATTCTATCTCACTAATGAAATAATGTAAATCAGAGAAAGTCTCATTTTTTCTGAAGTCAAAAAATATTTTTGAAAAATGAATAATAATACATGTTACAACAAAAAAAATAATCAAAAATGCAATATTGAAGGAGATCAATAATACCAACATGCATTTTTAATTTTGTTGTACATCTTTTCTTTTTCTGTTTTAGCCTCCGGAACTACTGTAGGGTATTACTTCAGGGATGAATGAGGATGATATGTATGAATGTGAATGAAGTGTAGTCTTGTACAATTTCAGGTCAACCACTCCTGAGAAGTGTGGTTAATTGAAACCCAACCAACAAAGAACACCGGTATCCACGATCTAGTATTCAAATCTGTATAAAAATGTTTACTAGGATTTACCCCTTAGAACTCTCAACTTCGAAATCAGCTAATTTGCGATGTCGCATTAACCACTAGACCAGCCCAGTGGGCAATTGCTATATATCTAAAATTTTAGTTGTATGGTGCTTTCTGATTTTTGTTTTATTTCTTCATGAGAATGTTAAAATACATCATCTTGTTTACTTATTTTAGTAAAAAACCAGACAAGTTAATAAATGTATTATAAAATTTAATACAAAAAAAAAAAGAGATTAGTTCACTAAACATGCAAAGAAAGAGCTAAGTCCACATGACATTCTCTGTATTCTGAATATTCATCCTACTTTCATGAAGATCATTGCTATTCATCCCATGTTTAGATTACAGTCAGCCTCATACAACAATCTAGTCCATTGTTAGTTTAATTATTAGACTATGAATTATCACACTGCCCTTTTGCAATTATGCAATCTCAGTTTTTGCTTAATTTTTATTTTACATTATCAATAGATAATATTAATAATACTCTTAATAATGACAGTAAAGGAAACTTCAAATATTCAATCAAAGAATTCTAATAACAACTGCATATTAACAGACTTAAAAAAATGAATTATCAAGTCATGAGTTCAACAATGTTTGCCAATGCAAACAAATTAAATGTTCTGAGGCTGTTCCAATTGAAGGTAGAAAAGAAAATCTTAACCATTTTAAATAGATCAACAGTAATGACAAGCAAAATTCTTATTTAAGAATGTTAATGAGTCATGTTATCATCCATTGAAGATATAATCAGCAATATAAAAATTATGCAATTTTTAATACAAACTTGTAAAGTAAGATTTAATATTAACAAAATAAAAATAGTTAAACAAACTGAAGTATGAAAAAAACATTTTATCCAAGAAATAAACTGGAAAAAATGAATTCTTTTAAAAATTTATAAAATTTACCTGTACATTTTAAGACCAACAAGGTAAATAAAAATAGGTACACTCACAAAATGAGAACACTAATATAACTGTAAAAAATCATCATCCATTATTAAAGCTGAACCAGTCATTTAATATACTATACCTTTAACAAATAATATTTTTTGATTACAATACAAGTAACTTCATTCATTTTTATATTTTAATGTATTAAAAACGTATTTTTGATAATTTAATTATATTAATATTTTTCAGTACCACTAGAATTATAATGTTTAAATTATTTTTAATTTTGTAACTAATAAGTTTCAATTATTAAAATATATACATGGTGAAAAAGATACTTTAACGCTTCATTGTATGTAAATTTTATATATTAATGTAACAAATATATTTGTGTAGTTTTCTGTGTTTGATTTATAATTTTTGTTCATTTTTTTAGAAATTGTTATTCATTAATATATGTTACCATTAAATAACTTTAGAAAAACTAATTATTTAACAATGTTACATTTTATAAGAGAAAAACTCTTCTGTAAAATTTACAAAATGTACTAAATCACTTTTTCCTCAACCCATCAATTCAAAAAAAGTTAATTGAATTATTAAAAAAGTTAGCAACAAACATTACCATTTTATTTTTAATTCTGGAAGCAACACTCTTATGCCAGCCTCCGTGGCATGACTGGTAGCATCTCCTTTCACCCAGAGGTCCTAGGTCCAAATCCCGATCAGGTATGGCATTTTTCATACACTACAAATTTATATTTGGGCTAAATGATCAAAGCCATCAATGCCCGCACATCTTATTTCAAAAAATGGGCACACACTTATGCTCATTCCAGCCACCTATCTAATCGCTCTTTTTTTTTTAAATGAGAAATGAAGAATTGTTGTGTGTGAAAAATGCTAACAAACCTGACCAGGATTTGAACAGGTCCTCCCAGATGAAAGAGAGATGTTTCCAGTATACCTGAAGGTAGACATAATAAAAAAGGATTATCAAAAAATAAAAGAAATTCTAACAAGACTGAAAACACAGCATGCTTTATATATTTCAGTTTACTTACACCTTCAATAAGAGAATTCCATTCATCCATTGCTTCTCGATACTTATTAACAACTGCATCAATTATAGTAGAACGCTGAACATCACAACGTGAATAAATAGCATTACCTTCAGTACAAAGAACTTCTAATGTTTTTGCACAAGTTTCTAAAACTTCAGTGTCGTGATGCTTTTCTGCAATACCGTGCAGCTTTTTCAATAGTAAATCTAAATTCTAATATAAGAAGAAAAAAATAAAAATTTTACTACAGTCACATAATACTTTTAGTTTATCATATACTTAATGTTCTATTTTATCACTCACAGTATGAATGCTATCTTCTATAATAAGGCAGCTGAAAATAACATATCACACCAGTATAGTAATAAGTAAATTTTGAGTAGCATCATAAATTCTTACATATACAAGTTATAGACCAAACAAAACTGATGACACAAATAAAAACTTGATTTTTATTTGTGCAAGGCAAATGATGATGTGTGTAAAAAACTTGATTAGGCAAGCTGTAACTTAAAAAATTTAAACTAACCAATAACTAATTCATTCATAACTAATTCATTAGTATTTCATTAGGATCAGATCTATAATAGACCTGATTTACATCATTTCACTCACAAAAAACATTATGTAACTTAAGCTACATAAATTAAGATACATACAGTATATAAGACTACACAAATTTTGAAGTCAGATTTAAATAAAATAATGTACTTTTTTTTAGTTTCATTTAAAAAGAACATTAACTATTACTTAAGAATATTTATTACACCTGCAGTTCAATAAACAGATCCAAAACAAATACCTTTCTTCCTTTTAAATACTAAAGCATCCAGATTTCTGCCATAAAACTGTTCTTCTTACTGAATGAATTTTTCAACTTTTGCCCTAATTTACAGGGATTTTAAAAAAGGAATATTTTCTCACATGTTGGTATAAATCATTATGTTAATTAATTTTTAAATTGTTGGTCTTTTATTCTTTTTCATTTGACTTCTGCTGAGCACAATTTTCAAACTGCAATGATAATATGACATCAAATGACAGAAAGAAATAATCTATGGATCTGTTAACTTTAAATTTTGCACACAAAACAACCAAAGAAAAAGCAGTACTGCTTTGTTTAAAGAAAACACATTGATAGAAGGGCAGCAATAGTGTAAAATAGAGCCCCAAGGATAACTATAGTACAACGTCAGTATTATTATTGTTAATAATTTATAATCACAAAATATGAGAATGTCAGTATTATTATTGTTAATAATTTATAATCATAAAATATGAGAAATTGAAATTAACTCACAATTTATAAATCTTCTAATCATTAAATTGCATATAGCAGTCCCAAATTTTAATTACAATTTATATAACTGAAGCAGCAATAATATATTTGTTATAAAAAAGATTGATTTTTTTTTTATTTATAAAAAAATTCTAATTATTAGCCTTCGGAACTACCGTAAGGTATTACTTCAGAGGATGAATGAGGATGATATGTATGAATGTGAATGAAGTGTAGTCTTGAACTATCTCAGGTCAACCACTCCTGAGAAGTGTGGTAAATTGAAATCCAACCACCAAAGAACACCGGTATCCATCAGCAAGCCTAGTGAGCCCTATTTACAAATGGCAAATGATAACCTCCTCTTGACGGTTATTTCTGCATGGTGAAAAAATGTTTATTGTTCATGGCAGCATTCCAATCACTTGGCTTGCTACACATCATAAATCACCCTCTCTTCAAGAAACAAACAAGATCATTAGAAGCGATGCGACCAGTGAAAGAATGATGGAAACACACACCTTTGCCACACGTATCAACGTAGTCAATGCCAGAAATCTAAATATGGCTAGGGATCCAGCAAAGCTCACTGTTGTATTATGTCTAGTCATTTGCGAAATGATACAACAAATCTCACAAATAACAAGGTGTGTAGCGTGTATGTCTTTAATTGCCTTTAGGACACTCATGGAATCTGAGCAAAGTATAGTATAGAAAAAAAGGTCTGAAATGTCAAACTAATTGTAGAAAAAAGTTTGCACGGAAAATTATGAAAGGTACATGTTAAACTTGAGCTGAGGAGAGTTAACATACATAAGAATTTTACCCAATGAGAAGTAAAATATTTCTACAATTTTCTATTTTTCCCCAACATAGTCAATCTGATTTCACAGGGTGCTATCAACTTCTGACTCACTTGTAAAATATATCAAGAGGTAAGTAGGTTTATTTTTTAATTTATTTTTGTAATGCATATATCATTTAATAATATATTAATATAAAATAAATCTTACACCATGAATGGAAATTAAAGAAATATATACAAAATTATAAATTTTTATTGTCATATCTAATTTAAACTTGACTTGAGGGGGTAACTAACAAACTTTTCAAAGAATTAATAATAACATTAGTTTTGCAATATTCTCATGTTATAGATTATTACTACAGTATAGTATATAATTACTACAAATATATATTCATAAACAAAACTAAGAAATACTTACAGCTTCTTGTCGTGAAATAGTATAAATTTCAAGATCAAAATATTGTGGAATAGATAAAAGGTTAGCTAATTTATCAGGATCTGCTCGATATTTATCTAATAGTATAGGCAAGGTACTAATAAAATGCTCAGTTAACTTCTGTTTATCATCCTGCACTTGCTTAATTTCTTTCACCGATAAAATCTGAAAAAAAAAAAACTTACAATTATTTTTAAATGGATATTTTTCACATTTAAAAACTGAAAGTTTCACTTGATAAAATACAAGTAAAATATAAAATAACAAAACATATCTACACCACAAATGAAAGAATAAAGCATTTCATGAACAAAGGGTTTAGAAAATAATGCAAGCCTGTACATAGGAGTGAATTCTCATACAAGAATTTTGAAGGATTACTAAGCAAGAGAGGAATTGAAATAAACAGAACGAATTTACATTAAATCTCACACAACCACAAACTTAAGATTCAGGAACAAAAAGATATCTCAAAATAAAGAACTTTTAATGTTGATCAACATCATAATATTAAATAAAGAACTATGCGATTTAAAGAACTAAACTATTTAAAGTCAATTACAGTCCCCATAAATGCTATAAAATGCAAGATCCTTATTTTTAGAAGAATAATAAAAGTTCTTCACTTGCACTTTCCATTCACAATTATGAGCATGAAAGAGTTTTGAATACTCCTAATAGTTTTCATGAGGTTCATAGATGCTTCACTAATGTTTTATCTCATTTCAATTTTGAAAATACACAAGTAATTTTATAAAACTTAACTTAATGTTAAGTTTTATAACATTAAAAAATGTTATAAAAGAGAAATTCTGCATAAATTTGAATATACATTTCTTCAACACCTGAAATTATTCTTCAAAAGAAATTTACTACAGAGAATAACAATAATTGGTATAATGGTTAACAATAATTGAAAAATTTATTTGTTAATTTGATAAAGCATAAATTTAGTAAATATTATTACACATGTTAGTGAATCAATGATTTGGCAATACCAGATATTCTATTACTGATAAGTGGGAAAATGAAAATACCATCTTGCAGGCCTTGTCTTACTATTCAGTCAAAAGAGAGTCATGGAGCAGTGTGCATTGTGGTTTTGCTGTTGAAGTGCCCTACAAAAGCACTGATACTTACATAACTGCACAATGAGTGTTTCCAAATAATTTTAATATTCTCATGAGATCTGGTGCCCTCTACCCGCACAATAAAAACATAGGTTAAATATGGGCATCAAAGCTCATATTTTAACAGGCAAAATGGGCTAAACCCATTTCGGCTAATTGAAAAGAACTGAAAGTGTTAAAATTGTGTTGTGCTGTGTTGTACACAGCAGCGTGAAGTATCACTATACATTTATTGAATTTACACCAAAACCTCCACTATTATCCATATAAAATTTAAATGATTGATTACTCAGATGAATGATGTTGATCACATGAAGACTTGCTTTCTATCATCAGTCATCAGTTATTAGTTAATTCTGATCACTCAATCATTTGAACAATCTTTTGATCAGTGATGAGGCTCTCATTTCAGCTTCATCAACAAGCAAAACTTTTGTCATATTTCTTTGAAAACAACCGGTATGCAGTTACATTATATTCACAACACAATTTCAGCATGTTGCAAAATTTCCTTTAAAGTAGTCATCCTGTTAATAATACTCATAATTTCAACATAATAGTGCAATAAATCACATATACTACTTCAAGGACTTCTAAAATAATTACAAAGAAACCTAAAAAATAAATTTTAAATCTAAACAAAGATAAATAAATCCCCAGTAAGTACAAACAGGCTGTGCAGGTGACTGATTATTATTTGAGAATTAGTTTATACCTTTTTTTTTTTTTTTTTTATACCTTAGTTTATACCTTGTGATGAGTATACAAGTTATAAGTAGAAATTATATAACAGTGCATTAACATAATTCCCCACATAAATGCAATCAAGCATTACCTTCAGAAAAATAGGTTTTACAATATCTAAGTTGCTTTAAATTTTTTTTTCACTAGGGATTTCCTTTCTGAATTAATTTACAACAGTTATTTGCAGGTTTTTAGCACAATGAATAGGCACAAATATAACCTTGATGCATTCATTCATATACTCACATATGCAGACTGCTAATGAGGTATAAAATACAATTTTTAAATCACTATCGGCAAATCTAAGATTAGCATTTAAATCCATGAAATTTAATCCTGAACTTAAAAATGAACAATCCAGTTCCAAACATAATTACATTAGATTTTTTTACGATTTTGATGGTAGTTGATAACATGTTAGAAATACAATTAAGAAAATATTAAATTATTGTAAATTAACACTAAAACAATTACCAAAATTACAAACAAATGTAATTTTTTAAAAAATCAAGGCAGATTATAGTATCACTACATATAAATATATTAAACATGAAGATAATAAGTAGTAATAAGTTTGTAATTTTTAACTAGTAACATTACATTCGACATCCAATATAAAATGTTACAGGTTTCACAAATAAATCACTAAATAACTTTATTTTATGATTTTTTTTCTCAATCTGTGCATATAAATGTAGAATAAAACTAACTACTCATTTACTTATTATGTTATTTTATTTCACTGTTATTACTATTAGGCCTACTATCAAACATTGCCGGATAAATGCACATGCTGACAATCAGAACCACTTATCAGAGTAAATATAATTCAATATTTTACATTATTAGGTTTTTCTTTAATTTAACAAGTTATTTTTCATTACTTTTTAATCATTTTTTCAATAAATTGAAGCACTGGACACAGATTCTAAATGTAAACAAAACTTTTACTTTACTGATATAGAATACTTCTTTTCTAATCTATTGTGTTCAGTGTTTCTGTAAACATAGAAAGTAAACTAAATTAATAAAAAATAACGATAAAGAAAGAAGATTATCACTTAACAGAGACTGGCATTTATCAGATTACGTTTATCATATTTCCCAGGACTATGAACTCTTAATCAGTATAATGGCTAGCAAACTGATTTCATTTATAGGAACCAACTTCAATTCTGGTATACAAACAAAAATTGATTTTTTTGTGCCTGGAGTTTTATAGCGGTTTTTTATCTACGTTTCGCGCTGATTTCAAAACTGAAAACCATTTTTTTCTAGCAGCTCTAGTTTTTTAGTTATAGCAGTTTCCAGTTTTCCCTAATTTTCTTGTAGCAATTCATAGGCCCCTAGGATATTATATTGAAACTACCGTTCTTGTACAAATTTTTATAATGTTTATCTGTTGATTTTTTGTTTTCAGGTATGTAAATACTATTAAATGAAGATTTTAAGCTTGTGACCTCAAGTTTAGTGATCGAGAGTATTTGAGAACTTAAATGCAAACATGTCTTCTATGCGCAGGAGCTGCGTAAATAAATCCGAATGTTTTTATGTATGTGGTGAACATACAACACTTGAGAGCAGAAAACCAATAACTGAATTCATGAAGAAAGCATAACATGCCTATTTTGGCATTAAAATTGGCGATCAAGATAAATCCTGGGCATCACATGAAGTTTGCAAAACTTGTATTGAACATTTGCACCAGTGGACTAATGGGAAACAGAGGAGTATGAAATTTGGTGTTCCCATGGTTTGGAAAGAACCAAAGAATCATTTCGACGCTTGTTACTTTTGCCTTGTAAATATCAATGGCATCAATCGCAAAAACCACATGAAATGGAAGTATGGATTTAGATTCTGCTAAGCAGCCTATTCCTCATTCCGATGA
>JAAAKQ030297287.1:0-10048 GCA_010016005.3 Zanna intricata
TGCCTGACCGGGATTCGAACCCGGGACCTCCGGAATGAAAGACCGAGACGCTACCACTCGGCCACGGAGGCCGGCTGGGTTGTTGCTAATGTATAGCAACATTACTTGGTTTTTTGAGTACTGCGCAGCTGAAAGCAATGTAAAACTACAGCTGTATTTTTTCCAAGAAAATGTGGTTCTTTGCATTTTCAAAAACAAAGATGGAGGCGCCTTCCTTGGTGAAAAATTCCGAAGGTAAACTGGTCCCCCATTCGGATCTCCAGATGGGGACTACTAAGGAAGGGGTCACCAGAAAATTAAAAAATAACATTCTACGAGCGTGGAATGTTAGAAGTCTAGAAAAGGTTGGTAGATTAGAAAATTTAAAGAGGGAAATGGATAGGCTAAATGTAGATGTAGTAGAAATTAGCGAGGTTCGGTGGGAAGAGGAAAACAACTTTTGGTCTGGTGATGTTAGAATAATTAACTCAGCAGCAAATAAAGATCAGGCAGGAGTAGGTTTTGTAATGATAAAATCAAAACCTAATTCGACAATGACTATTAAAGTCTGTATGCTTACAAGTTCCCATTATAATGATGAGGTGGAGTTTGTATACGAAGAAATTGACAAAAATACATAAAAAGGAGATGAAAATTTAATAATAGTTGGAGATTGGAATGCAAGCATCGGAAAATGCAACAAAGGAAATATTGTAGGTGAGTATGAGCTAGCAAAAGGAATGAAAGATGGGGCCGACTTCTTGAGTTTTGCATGAAGTATAATTTAGTAATTGCCAACACACAGTTTAAAAATCATAATAGGAGAATACTCACGGAAAAAACCTTGTGATACTGCAAGGTATCAAATAGATTACATCATGATTAAACAAAGATTTAGAAATCAACTTCTTGATTGCAAAGCTTATCCTGGAGCAGACATTGATAGCAACTATAATTTAGTGATAATGAAATGTAGATTAGGGTTTAAAAACCTGAATGAAAGGTGTCAGATGTATCGTTGGAATTTTGAGGAGGTTGAGAAAGAAGAAGTAAAAAAGAATTTTGAGAAGGACATCGCAAGAGGTCTGAGTAAAAATGATAAGGTTGAAAATATAGAAAAAGAATGGGAGAATGTTAAAAAGGAAATTCTTAAAACAGCAGAAGTGAACTTAGGCGGAACAATGAAAACTCGTAGAAAACCTTGGATATATTTCAGATGATGGATGAATATAGAAAGTATAAAAATGCTAGTGATGAAGAAGGTAAAAGGAACTATTGACAGTTAAGAAATGATATAAACAGGAAGTGCAAACAGCAAAAGAAGAGTGGATTAAATATAATTGTTCAGTAGTGGAAAGAGAATTAATCATTGGTAAAATAGACTGGGCATACAGGAAAGTAAAGGAGAATTTTGTGGTACATAAATTAAAATCTATTTTCAATATTTATTTGCAAACTACAGGGTTTTAGCCACCTATGTACCATGAGATCTAGTTAAGTTTGACACATAATTGATTTACACAGGAATATTGCATGCTGCCCACATTTAATCCCTTGCAAGGACGTCTTAACTCCATGTTGTAGCTGGGGTAGTCAGAAAAGCAGAGAAAAATGTACATACATCAGTTTTAATGTAAAATATCATTTTCATAACACACAATTTTGTATTTTATTACTTGCTCATACAAATAAAATACAAGTAGCCTGCATACAACACCATTAAAAAATGTAGTCACTAAAGGTTGCTTTGTAGAGTATGTAACTAATGGATTGATGATGTTCTGTCAATTACTGATTGTTAATAATTAAATTAATATTGCATGATTAAGTATTTTACTTGTTTTGTTATTATAGATAAAAACCGTGAATATCATGAAAGAAGTGTTACTTTGTTACTATAACCTGTTATTTTACTGAACATCTTATTGGTTGTGTATAACAAGTTACAAGTTAGCAAAGCAAGTGACAACCTATTCAAAGTCAGTTCATAATGCTGATCTGGCTAAAAGTTATAAAAACCAGGATAGCACCAACAAAAATTGCTCTTTAATTGTGGAGTGTTGATTCATCGTTTCCCAGTGTGATAATTGGGGGTGTGCTGATTTTGATTGCCAAGTGAGAAAACAGCATTATTCTTGTTGTGCAACTGTATTGACATCTGGTTAGTAGCAGCAGTATAGCTGTTTCTCTGCTGGAAGCTGATGCTAGATTTATCAGGTTATTTTACTTTTACTCAATACTGGTGACCACATCCTAAAGTTTGGTTGCAGTAAGGGTGAAGTAATTGGTTTATGACATGATAGATTTACGCAAGAATAGTTTTATATTTGTTCTGCATCTGTCTGCCCACTATAATCTGTATGAGAAAGTCTTCAAGGATGCATATGCTGGTCTATACTACAAGTAGCTAATACCTCCTCAGAAAGGCATTATTAAATGATTTTTAAGTCATGCCTTAGAGTTATAATTATTACGCTGCTAAGGAGGATGTAAAGAAAACAACTATTTCATTTGTGTGATTAAAATTCCATTATTAGTATCTACACCATTGATATTCTGAAATTTTGGCTGTGTTTTAAAAGATGTTACAAGAAGTATTGTTACAAAAAATATAACTGCCTGATATTTTAAGAAATGAGGTTAACCTACTGATTAAATGGTATGGAAAAAAATCACTCTTATTCCTTATATAAAAGGTATAAAAAAAGTTTATGTTCATAACATTTGTTAAATTCAAAGGAATTTAAAGAAAAAGCATGGTCTAGTATGTAAATATATTTTTTTGGAATCTTTGAGGTCTTTCTGATATGATGTAAATAAACATTTTTTAAATCCATATGAAAGTGTTGAATGAGATGGTAACAATAATGTTAGGCTATCAAAATATTGGGTCCACCAAAAAATAATCAATGTTTAAAAACCTGGCATTAGCATGTAAAATATATTTCTTCAAAGGTTTTGTGATGAAGATCTTTCTTTATCTACGTGAGAAATTACAAAAAAAAAAAAGATTTATGTAAAATTTTACTAATTATGTTTGCATATCAAATAGGCACAGATTTTCTATTAAAGATAAATGTTATTAATATTTAAAATAAATTTTTTCTTATTATTTTGAGAAGAAAGTTCCACATCTGATGAAATATCAGGGATAAAGACATAGTTAAATTATAAATGTTTTTTAAAATGATATTAATAATGTTTTACTGTGTCCAATTTTTTTCTAGGTGCAATTTTTTTTCAACAGAGCAATTTCTAAGAGTGATGGCATTGAAAAATCCTTGAAATCAATAGTTGAATATACCTTAGTGATATAGTCGCATCATGCTAATTTAATTCTAGATAGAAAAGGCTCATCTTTATTTCTCTAGTTATGCAAATTATCCTACTACAGTTAGATTTATTACTATTAGCCAAGATAACTCAGTTTTCAAAGAAAGTAAATCGTTTAAAATAATTTTATTTTTTCATAAATAGTAATTAAAATTATTTTTATTTATATAATTTTAGCTTCTCAATTTTTTTTTTTTTTTTTTTTTTTTTTTGTTAGCATGATATTAAGCCCTCAAAGCTACTGAGACTCCATTTAATTCATCAAGTAATATTAATTTGCAAAAGTTATGAAATACTTATTTAGAATATTGTAGACACCATACTTTTAACTGAATTTACACATCTCACCAGAAATACATTGTAATTCTAAGAAATGAAAAAATCTTGGTTTTTATAAGCAATAAGTTTGTAATTAATCCATGATAGATTTAACAATTTTATTTTTGTCAGAATTTTTAATATTGTTGCCTTTTATTCTTTTATCAGAATTTTTTTTTTGCAGGAAATTGACTTAAATAAAGAAATAGATGGCCGTCCACCTCTGCATTATGCAGCAGATTATGGTCAAGAGCATGTAATACAATATCTAATTCAAAAAGGTGCTGATGTTAATGTAAGTTAAAATTGTAAATTAATAAACAGTGCACTTTTTTTCTTGTTTACAGTATAACATTTGTCAAAATTACGGAAGGATGTTTGGAAACTGATATTGTTTTCAAATAGTCATTATGAAAAAAAAGGAATAAATGGGACAAACATAAAGTTTATTATTGTAAAAGTTCAATAAAATTAAAATGAGATCGTGGATCTTCTAATCAGATATGTCAGAAATATATAAAGTTATACAATACAGTCCTCTGCATGTGTAAAAGTTTACATGTTAATCAGGATAGAATAAATAAATTGTTCTAGTATTGTACTGAATGCAGCTATAAAAATGAACTGACATTATTATATTTTATTGAAACAATTAGTGTTTTGCATTTTGTAATTTACCTTTCTTGTTTCAGTTGCTCAAAATCTTTAGATATAATCCTTTTGTTGCTGCTGGCAGCTATGTCTTACAACTGCAGTTTAAGTCTTTCATGCTGCTGTCTATCACTTTGTTATTTATTGTTGCAACCCTGTTACATTTAGAAACCCTGCTCCCACATCTTTTGTGGCTTGTTTCCAAAAACTTTTTTGGAAGCGATCACAGACCAGTTGTTATCTCTTTCAGCCACGCAGATTGGTGGCTGGATCGGATATGAGGCATAACCAATATCCTCTGGATAAAGCATACTGGATCAGATATGAGGATTCCTTTTGCTAGTACAAAAGTGGTAGCGCAATCCACTAACTTGCCAGATTTATACACCTGCTACTTGATGGTGCAAATGGGTTTATCCCTTTAACATCAGAAAAGCCAAGGCGGCCTACTGCTCCTTGGTGGGATGAGGACTGCAGGAATTCACTAAGGAATCTGTGCAATCGAAGCCTATGCCTGAATTACTTAGATCTGAATGTGTGTTGGACTTTCTGTAACATGAAGGCTGTTTGCTGTTAAGTGTTTCAGTGTGTAAACAGAAATCATGGATGATTTATGTTGATACCATTTCTTGGACAACTCCATCATCAGTTGTTTGGAGAAAGGTTTGGACCATGTGTGAATCGATAGTCATTGCAGCCAATTGGGCTGGTAAACAGCAGAATTCTCATTACTGCGTCATCGCTGACGCAGTAATGAAGATGTGGCAAACATGATTGGAAGGTTGTTCAGATCAGTTTCACAATCATCATATCATTCTTAGTTTGTGAGGTACAAATTACAAGTAGAAGACACCAATTGTGATTGGGGACTCACAAAATTAAATAAACGTACCTTTTTCTTTTAATGAGCTAAGTTATGCCTTGAATAATTCACATAACACTTCCACTGGAAATGATAATATCAGGTTTAGTATGTTTATACACCTTCTGGATACTGCATTACAGCATCTTCTTTTTGTATATTTACAATAAAATATTTTCTGATCAGGTTTTTCTGGATTTTTGGTCAGAAGCAATGGTGATTCCTTTACTGAGTTATGCTCCTTGAGTTATCATCCTCTCTCCTTAACCAGTACCATGTGCAAGTTGATAGAACAAATGGTAAATTGTTGATAGTGTGATACCTCAAGAAACACTCCCTAATTGTTCCCCCCCCCCCCACCAATGAACTATGCGGTTTCCACCGAGGTAGATCATCTATCAATCCTGTAATTGCCCTTGAATCTGTCGTTAAAAACATATACTTCACTAATGCCACTGTGAATTTTTTGATATGGAAAAGGCATATGACAGCTTGGAGGAGGAATCCCAAGTAAACTGCATGAATGGGGTATATAAGGAAATATCCTTGCATTTATCACAAGTTTCCGCAGTAGTTGGTCCTTTTGAGTTTGAGTTTCTTTTTCTGTTTAACCTCTGGAACCACCATAAGGTATTACTTTGGAGGATGATATATATGAATGTAAATGAAGTGTAGTCTTGTGTAGTATCAGATCGATCATCCCCAAGAAGTGTCATTAATTGAAACTCAGCTCCCAAAGAACACCAGTACTCATGATCTAGTATTCAAATCCATATAAAAGTAACTGCCTTTACTAAGATTTGAACCTTAGAACACTTGATTTCAAAATCAGTTGATTTGCTATGACTAGTTCACCACTAGATCAGCCTGGTGAGTTTTGAGTTTGAGTTGGAACAACTATATCTGAAAATTTACACTAGAAAATGGAATACAAGAGAGATGTGTCCTCAGTATTAATTTGTTTGGTGTAGCCATTAAAACTTTAAGAAACTGTGTGCAAAAACCTGTTATGTGTTCTTTATTTGAGATGATTTTTCTATTTACATAGCATGTAGAACTGTAGCTATTGGTGAGAGGCTGCTCCTAAACACAACAACCCATTTAGAATCATGGTGTAAAAATACTGGATTCACGTTTTCTCTGAAGAAAACAAAATACATTTACTTTTCACACTTGACCAACAACTAACATGGGTAACACATTTAAAGGATCGGTATGCTATTACAAGGCCTTAATAATACTTAACCCAGCATTTCAAGATGTACTTGTCTGTCCAGAATCCACGAGTGCCTTGCAGACGATTAGTGACATGTAGGTAGTGATATGTAGGGTGTCTCCAGACACCCTATTATATGTTATAGGTAGTCTATTTTCTCTGAAATGGCTCTGTGTAACACAGTTGTGAACTTCTGCTGGATCTCTAGTCATACTGGAATTTCAGGCAATGAGCGTGCTGATCGTGCGCCAAAAGAGGCTAGTTTGTAGCCTGCTTTGCATATGTTTCAAATGAGCTTGACTTTTCTTTTAAGAGGGTAGTTCATGATGAGTGGCACAATGATTGGAATGCTACCATCAACAATAAACCTCATCCAGTTAAGGACACTGTGGTTCTTCATTTGCGGAGGTTATTATTTACCATTTGCGAATAGAGCACATGAAGCTCATTCATGGATATCAAATGACTCAGACTGGTGCACTCATTTGTGTTCACTGCGAATGCCAACTAACTGTTCACCACAGCCTTGTGGTCTGTGTCTGTTATATGGCATTGCATTGGAAGTTTAAACTAGGGCTAATATACAAAATATCTTAGGCAACAATGTATTGTTGTCTAATGAGTTATGATTTTTTAAGCCCGTGGATCTGTATTCAAAATTTGATTAAAACTTTCATGTTTCTACCATTTGACATTTGGCAGTTTTATTGTTTCATGTTAGATATTGTTACTGTTTTTATTTTGATAACCTAAAAGCAACTGTCATTAAATATTGGAATTGGATTTATTGAAAGATTACTAATTGCTAATTACTGCTGAGTGCATATTTTTATTTTTGAGTACCTATTGTTTTTTCTTTCTTATGTAAACATAAAGATGAAGTGTAGTTCTTAATAATTTGTTTTCTTCTGAGATTGCAATCTTCCAACATTATAATAAGCAGCGGTTGTTTTTTTTAGGTTTTTCAGTATTTCTATGGTACAGCTAAAATAATTTTACGCTTCTTAATACTAAAAATGAGCCATTTTAGAATGATTAAAATACGTAAAATATTCTTATTTATTATTTCTTTGTAAAAAAATATTTGTATTTTGTATATTTTTGTAATACACATATTTCAAATGTTTTCATCATCGTTTAAATTTGTTTTGTAGTTATCAATATTTTTGTTTTACTTTAAGCTCTTGAATTTACCTATTTTTTAATAGAAATTTATATTTCATGCATTGCTAAATGTGCCTATTTTGTCATATTGGATCTGTTTTTTTTTTATGGCAGATTTTTATGAATGTCACATTTTTTTTAGATTATGTATTATAATTTTAATCATTTTAAAACTAAAAATAAAAATATTTTATAATTAAAAAATTGTGTGTCTAAAATGTAGATATTTCAGATTTTGTGGCACAACACAAAATCATGATGTTACTAAACATCATGAAAATTTTCAGCTAAAAGAATTAATTAGCAAACCCTGCTGAGTTTACCTTAAAAAAATGGGGAATCAGAATGAAGTTTTTAAAATAGCAATTAATTTCTGAGAGTGGAATTTTAAGAGTTAAGGAAACTTAGATAAAAAAAAAATGTTGATTCAGGTAATGTGGGAAAGTGTTTAAACAAATTCCTGCTTAGACAAAATTTTTAAATTTATAAGAGTTGAACGGAAAAAGAAATAATGAAAATACAGAAAAGCAGATAATTGAATATATATCCTAAAACTCCTGAATTATTATTGTTATCAAAGAGGGAAATATGAACTAATTATTCAAAGTGGGAGATTGATAATGTTAATGCAACTTCTTTGTAGGTGCTCATATTGATGAATGCATTAATTTTAAAGTGATCATATAATTTTCTTATTACGTTGTCAGATAGTATGTTTGATTTCATTTTAATCACCACAATCTATTTTCTCGTAAAACAATTTAAAAAAATGACCTAAACACTAGTTACTCAGATTGGAGAGGGAGACCTCAAAGTGACCTTGGATTTGACCTTGACTTTATTTCAAGATTGTCTCAATTTTTCAAATGGAATGACCTACCCCACCAATGAAAGAAGCAGAAAGTTTACATTGGAATATGTGGTCATACAGAAGACCTTGAAACTTTTCTAGGTCATACAGCTAACCGTCAGAGAAGCGTTATGCAGATGCTGCATTCTTTTCAAAAATATTTAGTCATTGGTTTCTGAACAGATCTCTTCTTCAAATCCAAATTCAATTTTCCATATTTTCTTTTCCTACTAAATGCCTCATTACCCATTGCTATTCTCTTTTTGATTTTTGGGTTACTGCCAAGGCTACCGAAACTTAAATTGCACTACCTGCTCTAGAATCTCAGTCCCAATTTTTACATTAATTTTTCCATGGGAAAATGGAGGTGAGAAAAAAAAAGATTTTCTTCTGAAAATTTTTCTATTTTCTCCTTTCATTCAGTTTTTCTATCATTTCTTTACTGACTCACTCCTTTTGTATTCTTTTTCTATTCTTAATTCTTATAGTTTCCTCAGCTGCCTTTGTTATACTTGTTTTAATATTTAATCAAAGATCATTCACACTGTTTGGTTCCCCTCCTGTTCTTGTTCTTTCCAGTATGCTATGTTGCATCTCTTTGATTATATCTTTGTTTCTTAGTTTTTCCAAATTATAGGTATTTTTTTTCTGACCAACTTTTATTTTCTTGAACTTCAAACTGATTTCTGCTACTATTAAGTTGTGATCAGAGTTTATATTTGCACCTGGATAAGCTTTTACATTTTATTTGTATAAGCATGTAACAGTTTAATACTTCTCTACATCTACTTTCAACACCCATGTATATTTCGTTCTTTTATGATTTTCAAACAGTGTTTTCCACTACCATATCATTTTCCAAGCAGAACTCAACTAATCTCCTCTTTTGTTTCTATTACCTAAACCACAGTTTCCTATTATCTTGCCTTCTTATCCTTCACCAACCACAGAATTCCATTCTCCAATCATCAATATACATGCATTTTCCTTTTCTTCTCTATCCTTTTCATCATCAGATGATCTTCAACATATTCCACCTTAATTACTTTTCCTACTAGTTTCTTTTTTTTAATACATCAACTCCTACTTCCTAGCACTTCTTTCAGCACCTGAGTAGTACAAGTGGAAGTCTCTTCTCAACATTCTCCATTTCCTTCCCATCTCACTTCACTCATTGCAAGTATGTGTAATTTATTTCTAATCATTTCTTGTTTGGTATTTTCAGGCATACCCATTTGCAGTACTTTTCGTACATTTCATGTTTCTACCCTTATCGTATTTTCTGTTTTCTTTATTATTTATCCAGCCCTCCCTGCTTAATTAGCCTTTCTTTGTCCACCATGTTTTATTCTTAATTCTTCATAAGCATTAAACCTTGTTGTATTCTCCTCTCGGAGTTCGTAATGAAGAGAAGTGCCAGAGTCTTTTATAAAAAGGTTCATCCCGTGCCATGATCTCCTAAAGGATCTTTAGTGCAGTGGTTTCCCATTGCCTTCTGAATTCCAATACCTTTAATTTGGTGATTGATCTGTCTTACGGGGGGGGGGGGGGGGCAATTTTTTACCCCCCCGGGCAATAGGGGGCCCCTCTTCCCCCCGGCCCCCCCCCCCCCCCCCGAGGGGGGGGGGACTTGGCAGGCCCCGGGCCCCTTTCACCAATGGCCACGCGACCCCCC
>JAAAKQ030297287.1:10058-27062 GCA_010016005.3 Zanna intricata
GGCGTGTGTGCTGGTCGGCACAGTCGGGGCGGAGGGGTGGTGGGGGGGGGGGGGGGGGGGGGGGGGGGGGGGGGGGGGGCCGGCGCAATTTCTTACCTCCCAGGGCAATAGAGTGCCCTTCTTTCTACCTGCTCATCCATCCTCATCAGAGGCGGTTGGAACTTGGCAGAACCGGGGCCACTTATACTAATGGCCACTCGATCACCAGAGCCACATCTGTGAGAACAGGATGCACCATGTAGCAAACCATAGCTACACTTCCTGAAGAAGTTTAGCTATGGCTATTTACATTTACATGGGAAAGGCTGTTTAAGACGCATGCCATATCTTATATCCTGGGCTGCATAACATTTCAAAAATGTATACTGATAGCACAGTTTAATATATTTGGAAAGTGAATTTTTTTTTTTACTTCTTTTAGAAGTAGATAAATGCATTATTTTGTTTGAGTAGTGTAACTAATTAAAAACTCTTGTTTGTGCTTGTATGATCTGTATGGTGGGCTGGTAGCGCCTCTGCTTTACCCAGATTTGAATACCAGTCAAGCTTGATGTTTTTATACACTAAAAAATCTATTTATCATAAGGAACCAGGTTAGACATTGAACTGTTATTTCTGGAGAATACTAAATACCTTTATCATGCTGTATCCATTTAAAATGTTAATAATGTAAATTAAATTTTTTTTTGTTAATGTAATGTAAGTTCATTTTTTAATTGATTCTATATTATCTACACTTTCAAATATATGTTCTTAGTCGCATTTGTTTCAGGCAAAAGATAAACATGGTATTAGTGCATTACTTGCTGCAATTTGGGAAGGACATACACGTTGTGTTAAAACATTAATAGATAAGGTAAATATGAATACCCTTGTTTTATGATAATTGGTAGTCTAAAAAGAATTAAGCTTTTTGCACATGAGAGAGCATTAGTGTATTCTGGCAAAAAGTCAAGGAACATCGATCTGTAAACAGTCATGATATTGCCAATGACCTAAATATACATCATCAAACAGTGTCAGACGACGAGTGATCGCGACGATTATAACTTTTGTCCCATTCACTAAGCCCAAATCGAAACTGAGATTTCGTGTTATTATACACAGAGCCCCTACTTTGAATTCGAGTGCATGATCCGGAACGCCTTTCCCTTGGGCTTGGTGTAAAAGGTGATTATCTAACCCTACTCCTGTTTCGTTGTCTTCATCTATCCAGTCCAAACTATAAAGTACATGGACTTCATTCTCCATCCGACCGATGACCATCCTATTAATTTCTTTCACGTTCGCGTTTTTGTACATATAACTACACGCTGCGTGCACTCATCGGGTTTAGCTAAGATTTCTAACGGGAAAATGAACCTAATTAACTCTTGGACAGAAGCTACGCACCCTATTCCCGGTAATTCCACGAGAACCTCTGTGACCTTCCCTTTGCCAGCTACATGTTGTTGCACTGTGTTTGAACCTAACTCTAACAAGAATTTTGAGTACAAATCATCCCCAATTATACGATAGGCGGTTGTAAGAACAAATTTCTTGACGTTTCCCCATATGGCAGACTCACGAACTGAAGCATGAACAACATCTGAAGGGGTCTTAGCATTGTCAATGACCGGAGGGATCTGGCGGAAATCTCCAGCAAAAATAACTATTTTTCCTCCGAAGGGTTGGCTGTTCGACATGAGATCTTGAAGTGAGCGGTTCAAGATCTCTAAGAGATTCTTATGCACCATCGGGGCCTCGTTGTAAATTATTACTGAGGCTTTGCGGATGAGCTCCGCCCTCTGGGAACCGTTTGTGATACCCCAATACAACTGCTCACCAAAATCTAAGGGAAGCTTGAACATACTGTGAGCGGTGGCTCCACCAGTGAGATTTAGAGCTGCTATACCGGAACTGGTAACGCACTGGACGATCCCATCCTGCATATGTACGTAAGCAGCTATCACTTGGAGGAGGAGGGTTTTTCCATACCCACCGGGACCGTCTACGAAGAGAACTCTGGGATAGCTAGTAGGGACAGCGTTTCTGTGAAGAAGGAACTTTACGCAATCCAGAACTCTGGTCTGGTCAGAAGACAGCTTACCTTCCCATTTCTCAACAAACTCTCTTTGCAAGGAAGTGCTGTACTGCAACCTCTCTCTTCCTAAGAATGTCGAGTTGTCCTGAACAACCGGTAATCTTGCCTCGAACAGAGATGATCAGAGGTGTTTTCGTAAACACCTGTCTATGTGGATCAAACCGAGCTTGAAAGCTTTCTCCTCATCTTCGGGGAACTGCTCCAGGAAATCTTCGCAAAGATGATGTTTTGAAAGGTTCCACATTTCTGGGGCTGAGCATCCTACTGTGAGGAGAAGGACAAAGAAGTTGCACAACCTGTCTGCCTTCATAAAACATGAAGCTTCGTCCATGGCATCAAAATACTCTTTCTTATCATCCACGAGACCTAATGCCCTAGCAGCTTGTTGGAACGTGGTGCAGTCGGGTCCTCCAAAAGTGTACAAATCGGAGTACCCTCTTCGTGGATATTTCGCGAGCAGCATACGAAGATAATACTGCTCGCCCCTGTTCGGCGCTACCCAGAATAAATGAGCCACACAACGTTTCCTTTGCCGGGGAGTTATGTAATGAACACCATCCAGATGTTTGTAAATTTGAACCGCTGAAATATTGGGTTTTTTCGTGTGGATGATGAAGCATTTGTAGAAGTCGAGGTAGGTAACGTTATCAGGTTTGGGACATTTCGACCTATTGAAATAAAGGATCAATTTCGACGTAGATTTGTCGAGAGCCTCTTCTTCTTCACCGGGGTGAAAGAACACTGTGTATTTACCATCAAGGTGCATGGGCAAAATTTGTACTGTCGGTTCACGCCTCGATATGTCAAATTCCAGTATACACCACGCTGCATCAGTCGCACCTATATACTGTTTCATGACGAACTCTTCCACTTCATCTTGCTCTTCTTCTCCTTGTACAACAGTCATTCGGCGAAGAGAAGATCCTTTAGATATATACTTGAAAAGGTACTTCACTACTCTTCGGGTGGAAGCTATCTCTAAGTTTACGTGGCACCGATATTTCAACAGCAATGCTGTTGTACGGGACAATTCCCTTATACGTGGTCTATGCTTTGTTTTTACTGTTTTTTTTGTAAAGAACAAAGCCTCGTTCATCTGTGTGTGTCGTTTCAGTGTGAGGCTTAGGATAAAACATTGTGCACTTCTGTAAATCTTTGTCCCAGCACAGACCTTCAGTATAGTTTGGGCCACACAGTCCGTGCCGCATGTGCTTCAGTACTAGCTTGCGAAGCTCTCCTCCAGCTTCTGCTCTGCTGGGAATATCCACCCAAACCACACAATCGATCTCAGAATTTTGAATTGGCCCGTCCTTGACCCTGAAGCAGATATGCGCGTGCAGTAGTCCTCGCATTTGAAATTCTATCAGCCAAACTATGTATGTCAACTCTCTGAACCATTTACCTGATGTAATGTCCCTCAATAACTCCAAAAGTTTCAAGTGGAACACCCGATTACAAAGGTGAGCCTCTTGCTTGCTGTTACGATGAAGTGAATGTACTATCTCTTCCCATCGGCCATATGCGGTGAATGTCAGAAAATAAGTAGGTCCTCTGAGTCGAGAGACCAATGCCATCGCGTTCATGTAATTTACTCTCATGTACCGCGGACCGCCAGTGTAAGTTTTTTGTAAATAAACACGCCCTGGTGGTGCTCATCCGTCGCCTGCTACAGTTTCGTCATTTGCGACAACTCCTGGTATATTTTGCTCTATTCCCTCAGTCACTTTCTTCCTTCTGTTAACAGCATCTTCAACTTCATCGACAGTTGCAGTTCTCAGGTCTCCAGGTTTGTTACCTATCCTCTGCGAATGCTGGATGAATCGGAGCCTCTCTTCATCTATCCTCGCGTACATGTCAACGAGCCAGGTTTCCGAGAGGTGGTCCAAATTTGAAAACCTCTCTCTAGACAGTAGAAGGCACCTCATGTACTTCACCTATGAAAGTTTCTTTCCGCTCTTGTCGGTTATCCCTACGTGCCAACCCGGAGTCTCCTGTGGATACAACAAGGGGTACTGGAAAGGTTCCACTAGAGGATGAAAGGCGTCTATTCTTCGCGGTTGCCGCTCACCTTTCTTCCAGATGCAAAGTGTTCGCGGTCTCACCTCTTCAGAGTCGCAGGTGATGATTGCAGCTACCTCCGTATATTGAGGTCTGTCGCCGAGGTTGGGTCCATGTGTATGCCATGTGGTATATTCAAAAATGAGATGAGCATTTTCCGAAGGTTCATTGTACAGTCGTTTGTAGAGCGGGACGTACCAATTACACTCTTTTAGAAACCACTGTATCTTTCTAATTGCCTCTGGGTTCAAATCCTTTTCCTGACCTGCGATGATGCGTGCCTGTCCACCATCGATGTAGAAAGAACTATTATTAATTCCCGTTCGTTTTTCACTAGACAAGTCGTAAACTTTATGGTACGTGCGACCCTGAATTTTTATGAATGTCAGTCCTGGGCCCTTTGGGTGATGTAAACCTTGCAGGATTTCCAGAGCACAAAACGAAAATATGTCATTGTTCAGCCCCGGGTTCTGCAAGAAATGCTTGTCTGAATAGAAAGGTTCTGAAAGTGGAGGTAAATCAAGGATATTATAATTTCCTTCGCCACAGCACCACTTTTTTCTTGCCTTTTCCTCCTCAAATAATCTCGCCCCACAATTTGGACACTTGTAGCAATTTTCAGACCTTAAAGACATATTTTTTAATGTATTCGGTTTCACTTTTTTCACATCTTCACCAGAATATTCTACAATAAGTTCTTTATTCCTCAATACTGCAGGGAAATGGTGGCCAGGGTGATTTTCTTTGTATTTCTCAACAGCAGTGATATTCACTTCTGGGTGTTCTTGAGAGTACTTTTTAACCGCTTCTCGGTGAACATCGGGGTTGGCCTCTATATTTCTTCACCGCTTCTTGGTGAATGACAGGGTTGGCCTCTGTATATTTCTTCAAAAGCCCCTTCATCAAAAGCTCAAATTTTGGGTGCCGCATGATATAACATACAAAAATTTACTTGATCAAATTTCTGTCTGTGAGTATCTAATGAAACCCAGCCATTTCTGAAGCGATTGTTCATGAGTTATGATAAGTGGATAACCTACAACTGTGTGAAAAAGATTGTGATTGAAGCAAGAAGCTCCATAGTCTGTGGCAAAGTCCACATTGACGCCCAGGAAGGTTATGCTGTGCATTTGGTGGGATTGGAAGGACATTGTGCAACACAAGTTGCTGCCATCAGGCAGAATGATAGACTCAGACCTTTACTGTTGACAATTAGCACAATTGCATCCAGGAATTCAAAATAAATGGCCTGAATTGGTCAACAGAAAGGGTCTCATGTACCATACTGAAACACCAGATCGTATACATCTTTAATGACCCATCAGAAGTTGAAGGAACTTGACTGGGAGACTTTAATGCATCCATCATATAGCCTGGCCTGGCGTCATCAGATTCGTTTGTTTTGGTCTCTGCAGAACTCCTTCAATGGTGTTTATTTAGTTTCAAAAGAAACCTGAGAAAATCACAGTCACATTTTTTTGACCAGAAAACACAGAAGTTCCTATAGTGTCAGGATTATGGTGTTGAAAATTTGCAAAAGGCCATAAAAAAAATGGTGCATATGTAGTCCTAAAATGTTACTTTCCAATAACAGTAAATTTATTTCAAATTTTGGCCTCCAAAGGCTCATTACTTTTTAGACAACCTGATATTTTTACTTGTATGTCTATTTTCTTTTCTATTAACTTTACTTTTGTTCATAGGGAGCAAATAAAGAAGGTACTGCACCGGATGGTACAAGCTATCTTGATTCAGCAGACAAGGATGAAATTAAGGCATTGTTACAATAATATTATTATTATTTTAATTGTACTATAAAATATTTTTCAAACTGACAATATTGTGATTTACTATTAAGTATAAGTTTTTCACATAAGCATTTATATTAATAATACTAATTTGCTAAAATTTTCTAATAGATAGCATTTTTATAGAAAATAAATAATAATTTCTTTAATATTAATTATGGCCTAAAGTTATTTGTGATGTTTTATCATTTTTTGCCTAACAGTTTTTATTTTTGATAAATACAGCTGTGTAATTTCTTGATATATTTTTGCTAGAAGAGACTGATATTTGTTTTAATTTAATTTGTATTTTTGTTGATAAACATTAAAAAATTAAAAACATATCTTACATTTAAGAAAAATGCAGTAGTATATATATATATATATATATCCAAAAACATGTATGTATATATATATATATATATATATATATACACACACACACACACACACACACAGACACACAAGGTTTTGGATTTCTATATTTCAGTTGCAATTTATATAATAATTTTAGCAAACTTGGCCCATTGGTATGATTATATAATGACAAATAATTAAATATATTTAGTCAACAATTTTATATATTTAGTTCTAGCGCTTTCGCAATTTAACTATTCTATCATCAGGAACTCAAAACTAAAACTGGAAAAATGTTTTAAAATATAAAACTTGTATAAAATATTATTAAATATTATAATGGTGGTAGTCATATGTTTAAAATGATGTCGATTTAACATCCTGTCATTGTAATAATGGTGGAGACATTTACAATGACAGGACATAAGTCGACATAATTTTAAACAAATGACTACCACAATATTTAATAACATTTTACAAAAGTTTTGTTTTTTACAACATTTTACAAGTTTTAGTCTTGATTTCCTGATGATGGAATAGTTAAATTGGGAAAGTGCTAGGGCTAAATATATAAAATTGTTGGTAAGTGGATTTAATTATTTATCATTATGCAATTTATATTCTGTTTTTTAACATAAGTGATTTTTAAATGTAATTTTTGCATTATATTAATTCATACGTTAATATATATAAAACCATTATTAATATGAAGTTGAAGAAATCTTGTTTTAAATGTCCTAAATTTGTGTAGTAATTAGAAGTCAAGAGATGATTTATATTAAAATATATTTTGTGACTAAAATTTAGTTTTCTTTAATCCGTTATTACATTATATTTTTTAAATGTTTTTTTTTTATTTTTCAGAATCAACCTCTTTTTATTCTATTTAATAAGAAATTATATCTTTATTTTTTGAGAGGTCTATTTTTTTATTTTAAATATTTTCAAAATATGAGATTTGTCTGCTGGGCTTAAGTAAAACAAGTGAATAAATAAAAATTATGATGCCTAATTATTTTAATAATTACAAAAAAAAAAAGACTTAAGTTAATTAAAATTATATATTTTATTCTCTAGTTAAAATCAACACTTATAAATAGTTTATAAGAAAAACTTTTTTATGTTTAGACTGTTGCTGTAAGGCAAAATAACTTTGTAGCATGAGGTAGCTTGAACCATTTGTTTTCTTATACCATTTCCCAATTCTGTATTAGTGCAGTTCATTACGGTATGTTGAATATATCCATATCTCACATCTGGTTAAAAATATTCATTCATTATAATGAAAAACTACAATGTTTCTTCGGGTAATCTTCAGAGTCTGATTTAGAGATTGAAATCTTCTATTCTTAGTCTGGACCTTCTATATTATGAAAAGTATTTAATGCTAAAATACTTGTGCCTGGCATGTAATAGGTTTACATTTGCAGCTGTATATTGTATATTGAGTGGGATTTTCTCATTGTGTATAAAATTGTTCAAATAATGTGTAAATTTTGCAGTTTTGATAATATAATTATTCATTTATTATGAATTTGGAGTTTTTAAGTTATTGTTATATGGACTTTTTCTATGTCAGAATTGAAGCTGTTTTGAATTGCTATCACATTACAATGAACTAAACGTTCCTGTTCATCTAATTATTTTAACCAACAACCATAACGTGATTTTGACTGTGTTCTAGCATCATCAAAAAATTCTTCCTGAGGTTACAAGTTTTTCACTATTCACTGCATGACTTTTCTAGAAGCTCAACTTTATAAAAATTTGTGTAATGTCATATTTATTTATGTAATGCCTAATATCAGGCATTATCAAACACAGAGAAGTATGTATACTTCTCTGTGTTTGATCTGAGAAGTATGTATAATATTAGGCAATATTGTCTTACATGTTATGATGCCATATATTGCAAATATATATGTTATAGGCATATACCTATAACATTTTTGCAGAGTGAATTTTCAAAATAGGCTGTTCACTTCATTATTAGTTATTATTACTACATCACATATGAAACAAGAAAACAGTTCAGTATTGAAGCGTTCTGTTCTAGAACATTTGACAGTAGCGGCCTCCCCTTTCTTCATCATATTCTTGATGTCAAAATAATTTTTTTTTTTATATTGTGCAGTGAATCCTGGTCATGTCTGAATTCAAGAGTTAAATTCCAGGTTAAAAATTAATTTCCACTACACTGAGACATTTCTCAATATTGAAAGGCTTGTAATCTTGTGTATACACTTACTGGGTCAACCATTGCAAACTACACTTATTTATATAATTTGTAGAAAAAATAAATTGTTGGTTGACTTCTTGTTTTGAAAGTTGTGGATTTTTCGTTTTATTCTGGTTGCAAAAGTAAATTTTCTGTTTGGAAATACTTTCTAGAAATAAATTTCTAGAAAGTATTTCCAACAACTGAAACTGACTAACTAGGACAATATTTGTAGTTTTATTCATATTTGTGTGGATATTAATTAATTGATGTATATTTTATACTAATATGTTTGTATGCTTAAATAAATAATAAAAAATTTCTCTTGAAGTAAAAATCCCAAATTTTTGCCCTGTGAACGATTCAAAATTTTCCTTATTCTACGTAATTGCTAGTTTATATTTTTTTTTTTTTATCATATAAGATGTTATTATGATTTAATTGTCAAAGTTATTTGTAGACTTGGGTTGTTTTATTGAGTTGAATGTATTTAGCTATTTAATTTGCTGTAATATTGATTTAATATCAGTTTTATTAAAAGTAATTTAGTAATATGGATAACATGTAAAAAATGTAAATAATTAGTAAAGATGGAGGTTGGGAGGGTTAAAAAGAATCTTACAAAAATTTCTGCTTAAAATTTTACTTGGCTAAAAATCTGTTTATTTAAAAAAAAAAAATTAGTTGGAAATGATTGTAAATAAGTTACTTGTGAAAAAAATTGAAGATATATAATGCATACGTTTATGTCTTTAACAAAAAAATTATTCAGAATCCCAGTATTTTGGTATTGTTAAAAGGAAAATATCAGTTCATTTTTTGCAATACCTTTTTTGCATCTTATTTATTGGCAACATGTATTTTTTTCTATTATAAAATCATTTTTATTGTTTAATTACATATTTCCAAAAGTAATATTTTGTAAGATTAGAATTCATTTTCCTTAGCATTCACAAAAATTGAACTGAATAAGATTGTTAAGAAGTTATCTAACAACCAAAAGTAGTATGAAAATATTGATAAATTAGTATTATTGGTTTTAAATTTTTTAAAAATTATCTTTTGCTTATAGAACTCTCTTTTCTAATTACAAATTATTTTATGCTTTTCTTATTTATGTAGTGTATATATAACTTATAACTTGAGGTGATATTATTTATATAGATATTGAATGCGTATTTAAAAAAAGTAACAATTTAATTACCGTATTAAATTTTATTTTGGTAGGGATTATAAAATGTGTAAAAGAGAAAACATATTTTATTAATTATATGACAAAGTTTTGTTTGTAATTTACAAAAAAAAAAATATGAGTGTATATACAAAGTACTTATCGTATACTTTGAATGTATGCTTATGTGTATGTGTAAATAGGCATATACTATAGTTATACTAGGTGATCATTTGAAAAGTTACCACATTTGTTATTCAAAAGCTACCATTTCTATCGTATTTCTGTTTGCAAGTATGTACACCATTCTCAGGGGAAACTTTAAAAATATTTTCAAAAGGGTGAAACCCACCCTCTCTGCTGCACCTACCCCAACTCAAAAGTCTTAAATGGCAATAGTAACATCTAATTAATTGACAGCTTGAAAAAAATAATGAATTTTGTTGAAAAGAAAATTAAAATCCATCCACCCCTTTGCTCAGTAGGTGCAAACCTTTTTTTAAATTTCAGTCCAATAAAAATAATTATAAAATTAACATTCTTGTTAAAACGCTAGACTGATTATGTTATCACTGTAAATCCCGGTCCACACCTTTATTTTTTTCAGGATGCTGCATGTTTCCAACATTGAAGACATGAGTGTTTACATTGCTCCAGTATTGGTAGTTATGTTTATTATTAACAAAGCCATTTAGAAAGAAGGGAATTCATCAGAAAAACAAGTATTTTTGTAAATATTAGATTGACATCTGTTAACTGAATCATTTCTTCACAGAATTCAATCCTCTGTCAGCATCATCCTGATTCAGTTCTTGTTGCAGTTGAATTTTATATGGAAAAAATTTAAAACACAGATTTTTTTGGAAGGATTATTTTGACAATGTAATTCAACTTTCACAGAATTTTTCAGTAAAAGTTTAAAATATGTGAGTATTCAATTTTAATGTAGTGAAAACAGAACTATAAGAAGTTTCATGGTATATTTTACGAATTGTGCTTTGAGGATTTGCATGCACATTTACCAAGATTTCAACCAAAGTTAATTCGTCTAAAACCTTTTGCTCTTCGTGTTTGTTACTCTGGCAAATCCTGTTTCTTGTGATTTTTTTTACAAGTTTTACATTGTAAGAGTGTGAAATATTTTTATTTGGATGCCGTTCATTAAATGCTTGGGCAATCCTTCTAGCACATTTATTTTGTTCTTTGCATGTAAATATTAGTTTGTAGTAAATATTGTAAGTTATTTTAGCAAGATAAATTTACTAAAGACGAAAAATGAAAACCAAATGGTAGAACAGTAACACAAACCAAATGCCAGTTTTAACTATACAACACAGCAATTTAAAAACATGATTGTGAAATAAATGCAATGAATACTTTTTACCATTAATTACATACATTATGAAAGAAAACAATTTGCAAAAATTTACCATAGTAAGATCTCTATAATTGGCAAAAAATTATAACCTGTTAATAAGGTAATCAATTTTCCAACATGTTGTCAGCAAAGAAGTAGGTACCTTATTATTGGTTTTTCATATATTTACTTGATATTATAATGCTTTGTTTATAGGTATGTTTTTTTCATTGCTGGAGAAACCTAAAACCCATATTTTTAACGAGAACAGACAATTTTAGACCTAATGCTTTAGGTCGGTAACAATACATCTAAAAACAACCACATTTTTAATCACAACTTCAATTCCAGTGAACCAATTTTAATTTCTTTTGTACCAAATTACTTCAAAAATGTCACTCAAAGGGCCTTCCAATAAGATGTCACAAGCTACTTTATCTCATTTTAAAAAAAATAAGTTTTCAACTCTTGAAAATCGACAAAACATCTAGGGGTGAAATTTTGTGTTGGTAATTTAAAAAAATAATTTTTAGTTTTAATTCGCAGATTACGATTATTTTAAATGGTTTCTTGATATTAGAAGTAATATCAAGTAATTTTATAGTTATTTTTGTTCAAATTTAAAAAAAAAGTACTATCCTAAATAGTTTTTCACACCTATTGAGCAAAGGAGTGGGCAGATTTTAATTTTCTTTTCACCAAAATTCATTATTTTTTTCAGGTTATCAATTAATATAATTAAATATTACCATTGTCATTTAATATTTCTGAGTTGGAGAAGGTGTAGCGGAGAGATAGATTCCACCCCTTTCGAAAATAACTTTAGAAAGGTTTCTCTGAGAATGGTAAACATGCCTGCAAACAGAAATATGATGGGATTGTGATAGCTGTTTAATAATAAACATGATGCCTTTCCAAATGATTACCCAGTATATTTTAATGAATAAATAATATTAGGCTTTATACTTAAATGTTTTAGTTAATGAAATTAAAGTCCATTGGACCCTATTGATAGTCATATAAAGCTTTTTGTAACCATAATACAAATATTTTCTGTACTTAGTATTTGCATAAAAGGAATTATTTTGCTTGAAAATAAAATTGTTTTACAAAGTATTATTAAATCATACTGTTCTACTCTAGTATTGATATGTCTGATCTTACAGTAATAGTGAAGAGTGCTGTTACCAGTTAATAAAAATATATTATACATAGATATATATATATATTTTATATTGATTAAAATAATTAAGCAGTGTTATTTAATAATGCGCTACAGTATTACTTGATCATTTTACTATATAATTTTTCTTTTTAACTTTAAAATTTCCACTTTTTTCAGAGACTTATTACCTTTCAGTTATTATCCTAGTGGTATAGAAATATTGCTGTATGTTAATCAATATAAAGCCGGATGGAAGTTGTTGATAAATATTTTTTTAATGGTATTAAGAAAAAGTTGTATAATTTATTCATTCATTGAAAAAAAATAAAGGTGTAATTTAGTGCTAAACAGTTAATTATGTTTTTATTATTTTTGTTTCATCATTAAGCTAATGACGTTTAAAAAGATATGTATTTTTTAAATGTAATTATTATTTTATTATTGAATAAAATTTATTAATAATAAAAATGTATTGTGGAAAATATGTTTTGTTTTCTCTTTTCTATTGTTTGTAGGTGATTTTATAAATTAGGCAGAGTTTAAAAGCGGTGTTTGATTATAATTTCCTTTACTTTTAATTGTAATTTAAAAAGATGAACTTCTTATTCATCTTCATTCTTGTACTCATCAGTTAAACTTTGTAAGAATACATACAAGCACTATTATTCAAAAAAGTGAAGTAAATGATTGTGTACAATTGTTGAATTACTATCGGTCAATAAGGATTACTACTTGGAAGTTCTACACAGTTTGCATAAAGCAATCCGAAAAAAATCCCAGATTGCCAGATTTGTGGCAAAACAGTTCATGTCAATTGCACCAGTGGAAACCGGTGTTCTTTGGTGGTTGGATTTTGAATTAACCTAACACCTCAGGAATGGTCAACTTGAGACTGTACAACACTATACTTCTTTTATATTCATATGTATAATCTTCATTCATTCTCTGAAGAAGTACCATATGGTGGTTCCAGAGACCAAACATTAAAAAAAAATTTTTTTTACTTATTAAGTTAGTATTTTTTTAAAACCCATAAAAGAAGAAAATATGCTAGGTTTAGACCAGAAGTTGCAAGGAATATATAATGTTTTTGCAGAAACCAAAATTGTAGGATGTAAAATACATTCAGGAGTGGACATTGATTCTGACCAAAATTTTGTTATAATGAATTGTAGGTTAAAGTTTAAAAGACTAAAGAAACAAATAATAACCAAGAGATTGGGTATAAATGGACCAAATGAGAATTTAAGTATTGAGTGTTTGATTAGACAGTGTGATGAATAGAATTTACAAAATCCTGATACTGCTGTTACTAAAAATGACCAAAAGTCCAGCAAATAATTGCACTGTTTAAAAACACATTAAATCAAGTGAGGAAAGAAACAAATAATTTAGCCTGTATTGGTACTAAAATGCTTCATGCTAGGTAAAATTAGTACCATTCTAAAATTGTTCCTAAGAATACTTTTAATTAAAATTTTAAAAAAATTATTACACATCTATGAAATAAGATATTGGCTGGTTTTTAGAAAAACTCTCTTCCATACTTTGTTTTTGTTGTCAAAGAAGTTAATAAAGTAATATTATGTAAATATGTGCTATGTTAATGGTGATCTTGTAATAACATTGCTCATGTAGTTGCTAATTTTTCAGTATTGAAATTTAAGTAAAAAAAAAAAAAGATTTGTATATGTTTTGCCTTAAATTCATTCTGCAACCTCTGGATAACTTGATGAATTTTGTTTCACCACATAATTATGAAAATGTGTTGTCAAATAAAATTTTAACAGATAAATTTACTTCTTATCTCACTGGCAGCAAGAAATGCCTTAAAACATTACAGTATATCAAGGATACTATTTGTGCCTCCCAAAATATTTCTTTAATAAAATAATAAAATTTCTATACCCTTATCTCTAACCTTGTCCTTGAATCACCTGTGAACAGTTTTGAATTTTTTCTCAGAAAGTACATAGATCTTTCTGCTAAATTTCATCTGTGGCATGTATGTACAAAAATTACAACCAAAACTTTGAAATGCAACTTTTTAATAACAAAAATTCATTTTTATTAATTCTTTTATCAATTCTTGTTTTAAAGGAATTTATAACTCATCAAAATTCAGAAAGCTTAGTTAATGCACAGGATGTAATGAATTGCTGAACTGATGACTGGCTTATTCTACCTACAGTATCTGTCATGGTACACTATTCCCTCCATTGTATCAATAACTGTTCAACACTACATCAGATATCCCAAGGAGAATTACTGTGCAGCTATATATGATTATATATATATTTATACTTTCTAAAGTTTGATGAACGAATAATACATACAAATATTCAGGATTTTTTATTGCTAGTTTGTTATTAAGTTTAAATTTAAATTGCCTAGTTATTGTCCTGATTTTACATCCCTTCACAAAATTTCCTCCGTTTCCTAAACAAATAGTACCTCCAACAGTGTAGACATTCTTGAACAATAAGTTTTGAGTTCCTATATTTATTTAAAAATTTTCCATTGTAAAACACCGACTGTTTTAGTCAAAATATTTCAAATACAAATTCTAGAATCATTCAGAAAAGTATCAATTCAAACAAATTTGTTCTAATGATTGTAAGCCTAATTCTATGGTTTCACATAGTATTTGTAAAACATAAATATGAAATAATGTATAAATGTATCCAATACTCTAATGAAGGCATAAAAAAAGTGAACCACACTGAATTTATTAATTTTACTTTTATCATCTTTGTTTTTGCCTTTTTAAAAAGATGTTCAAATTTTATGCATAAAGTTATTTTATCAGTTTTATGCAGAAGTAATCAATGTTTTATATATTATTAGAGAAAACATAGTAATTTAAACACTTTAGGCACATACTATAATATAATAAAACAATTATTGTGATAATTACTGGTTTACTAGTGAATGACATTATGTAAAATTTTTTGTAATTTTTTTCTTCTATTTCTCATTTAGAATGTTTTTCTAATTAGTGAGGCTGATCATGAATAAAAAATTAAGGGTCAGATCAAAAATACTAATTAAATGCCTCGTGCTGTGATTTCAGTAAGTTAAGCAGTAAAAAAATTCTATATGAATTAGATAAAAAATAATCAAGTATATGTGTATTACTATAATCATATATAATTTAAAAAAAAAAAAAAAATTGCAAAATGTGAAGCATTTTATTATAGAGCTGGATACACTGACTAAAGTTATATAGAGAACATAAGGCTTATAATACAGTACATTAAGGTAAATTCACTATCAATTTAGTAAATAAAATATTGTTAACATTAGTCTTACCCTGTTCACAATGGCTGGAAACCATGCATAACAAAAAAAGAATTTCATCCAAAAAAGATTTCAAGCAATTTAGGTGTTAATTTGTACCCATCAACAGAAAAACCTCTTTTTTTCTCAAACATTTAGTTGTTAAAGAAGTAAGGTAAACAACATTTGGCCCATTTTTCTATTTGAGTGTAACAAAGAGCTAAACATTTTTCATTAAACAAAAATGAAAATTTGTATTTTTATTTTTTTTATAACTGATTGTACAAATCCTAAATATAATATTTTACAGGTAGATGTTTTTTTAATCATCTTATAAATTTCAAAACCTAAGTGTCAAATTTGGTTTAGAAATTTTATAACGTAAGACAAAATGTAATTTTTTGTATCAGCCTGATAAGACAAGTTTAAGGTTATGATTCATAGTAGTCAGTTTTCCAATTGAATTCATAAACAAGTTTATCTTCTAAAAATTTGTTATTATGAAAATTTAGTATTTTATTTTATTAAAAATAAAAAACAATTTAATAAAATTTCTTTCTCAAAATTTAAACTGGAGCACAGACCAGCAAATGAAGATAAAATACAACAATTACACATCAGCCTAAATCCAGTAACAAATAATATTAGAATATTAATATATATATAATATAAATATCTGCATACACACACACACTCTTTTCAGAATTCTCAATTCTATTATTATTCTTAATATTTATTTTCTCAAGAATGAATGTTCTAATTTTGTAGTGTTTCTATTGAGCAAAATTATATTTCCTTTAAAAAATTTTTGTATTACATAACTATTGTTTCTTTCCATCAGGAGGGCATTTTACTTCAGGTGTACAGCAGTCTGGATATTTTTTTGTATTATCATACACTAGCTGGCATTCTGGGGAATGATGAATACTTACTACCCCACAGCTGTAACAAAAAAAAAAATTAAAAAACATTAATAAGAAAGGAATATGATGGTCTCTTACCATGCTCTTGTTTCATTAAGGTCATCATTATTAAAATCATTATTTGTATATGAAAATCTAAAGAATTTACATACATAAGGATGTATTGATTAGTTATAATATTTAATCCAATTTACATGTATAAAAGTAAAATAATAATTACATGGGTTTTCCCCAAATTTGAATTCTTGTATACATAAACCAAATGATGTTAAATAAAAATAAATTATTGTTAAGTAAATGTGTTAAATAAAAATAAATGATTTAATATTTGTTGGTATAAACTCAAACAATTTTCATGATATTTACTTTTTTATATTTTTTTTCAATTTAACATTTTATTTAGTGTTATTCCTAACCTTTTAGAGTATTAAAAATATTTTCACTACTAATTTTATACTTGCTGTATAAATCACCTAATAATTCAGTGAAAATTGTTATCAAGAAATAAAAACATAACTAATATGCAGACTTTTTAACCCACCGGGTTGGTCTAGTGGTTAACGCGACATCGCAAATCAGCTGATTTCGAAGTCGAGAGTTCTAAGG
>JAAAKQ030297288.1:0-10218 GCA_010016005.3 Zanna intricata
ATTTAAAAATGTGACGAGGGCTAATGACCACAGCAGTCGATGCCCATATAAAAAAAAAAAAAAAAAAAAAAAAAAAATGTTATTGACTTATTACATATATTAGGCATTTTAACATATGTTTATATGTAACAGATTTGGTGAAATATCTGATTATTTGATATTAATTGTAAATTATAATTTATAATCTTATTATTTGTGGATTTTCGTGCAAGGAAATCATGTGGTGCTCACATCATTTACAGGCATCTACTGCTGTTTTTTTTTTTTTTTTTTTTTTTTTTTACAGCTATCTACTGCTAAGATTATTAGCCCTAACTTTATCTCGTTTTACAACAAACAGTTTTCATAAATTTTAATGGTAAAATCAGAGTTGTCACGAACTTTTTGATTTTAATTGTTTTATATATTAAATAACATTCTTTTTCTATTAATAAATAGATTGTACAATAATAAATATGTAGTTAATCCTTGTTTATTAATGTTTATATTCAAATATCTACGGTTGTAAAAACTCAATTCCTAACAAAAAGAAAATACCGGCGAAAGGTTGCATAAATATCCCAGGTTTACGCTTGATAAATTTCTATTTCAAATACACCTACGATTTTTGAATATTAATGACTTAATTTTGCAATATTATTACTACACTTACAAAAAATATCAATATGTTCAGAAAAAAAGTTTGAATCTTATTTTAACCTCAAAATCAAATGATGTTGTTACCTTTAAAATTACGCAGTATTAATTGTATAATTGAGAATAAAAATAAAATTGTTGGTAAGTGAATTTAATTATTTATTATATTATAACCATACTAATGGGTCAAGCTTCATAAAATTATTAAAAATCAAAATTTTTAATATTATATTTTAGATAATACTTGACTCCGTTAATCAAATGATGTTCTTATCATTAAAACTATGATGTGTTTAGAGTGTAATTGTTATAAAAAAACTTGGATCCCTTTTACGTCTTGCTCAATAGTTACTTAAGTACATTATTAATAACAGCGAGAACTTACAAACCGATAAAAGTATCAAAAATCATAAAAAATTAATAAAAATTTGATATCCACTTTTTATTAAAAAAAAAAAAAAAACTCCATTTCGTCTACATTAATATTAAATAAAGTTAGATTTTTAATCTTGAAAATTAAACATTAAAAAAAAAATTAATATTTTTAAATATAGGTTCCATTCAGTTCTCATGTATGCGGATTAATATTCATTTATTAGAGTAATTAGTTGGCCAGATTTGATGTAATGGCCATAAGACATAACAACATTAATATTATAACAAGGCTAAAAATTTTACAGCTTACTAAAAATATATATATGTATACAATTGGATACCATGATGGTAACCTTATCCCATAAGGTCAAAAAGCAGGCCAATTTTTATATCCTGCCAAATATTTATGCCAAACTTCAACTTTTTTGGCCAAGTGGTTTTAAAAATATGAAGCATAAGTGTTTTTTTTTTTTGCTTTATATCGCTATATAAGCTTAAAGAATGTGTATGGGATAAGAAAATGGAATTTTTATCGTATAAAATATGCTTTGCACGATCGGGATTAGAACCCAAGACTTCTGAATGAAAAATCAAGATGCTAGCACTCCGCCACAAAGATGTTTATAATTAATATTGAACGTCCTTTTACATCTAAATTCGATTAGATCTTTGGACTCCTAAATATCTTACTAAGTTACCGTCATTTTACCAAAGTTGAATTTTCTGCGAACATTATTAAAATAAAAAACAAAAATTAAAAATTACGTAAATCTGTTCTTCCATTTTGAATTTTTTTCAAAATTTAACATCACTCCCCACGAAGAAAATTTATTTTGAATCATTCCGAAGAATTTATATTTTTCCAGTTTGGTGAAATTAATTAAAATATATGCCAACTAACATAGGATCTTCCAGAAAGTTCTGTTTTTTTTGTGTTTTCTTTTCGTTTTTTGTTTCTTTTAACTGGCAGGCTCTTGAAATGTCGTCATTTGCAAAAACCCTGTAACCTAAAATTTTTGCTATGTACTTTACCTTCACAGCTAAGCTTCAGCAATAGCCATAAGTCGGTAAGCCGGCTTCCATAGCCGAGTGGTAGCGTCTCGGCTTTTCATCCAGAGGTCACGGGTTCGAATCCCCGGTCAGGCATGTAATTTTTCACACACGCTACAATTATTTCATCTCATCCTCTGAAGATGTAATCTAACGGTGATTCCGGAGGTGAAACAAAAAAAAAAATTCGGTAAGCAACCAAATGTGTGATTTTATAAATTTAGATTTTGAATGACTCATCACGTTATCAATATATATATATATATATTTTAGTAAGCTGTAATTTGTTTAGACTTGTTGATTAACAGTTCACTAAATTTCTCCAACTAATTATTTCAATAAATAAATATTTAACTCCAGAACTGGTGGGCTGACTGAGGTCAAAAGTTTGTTTAGTACTTTGGTTTTTTTTTATTTAAGTTTTTTTATCAATTTTTATTTTTTAAGTTGTATTTTTAAACAATAATATTTTTATTATAATAGGATAATTATTTCATATCATAGCATTATACAAATATTATTTTACTAAAGAAAAAAGATAGTAATAATATTCCTATTATATATAACAATTTAATTATTTTTCCATATAATATTTTATTTAATTAAATGTAAGAATTTAATTTAAGTTATAATAATTACGTTAAAGATTTTATTATATAATAATTCTGCATTAAAGTTTTATTTTTTATTAAAATTAAAAATTAATTTAAAAACAATTATCATGCAAATAATAGTTTTTTGTAAAAATAATCATATAAAATAAATTATTTAACTGCATTTATAAAATAATTGTAAGAATATAATTTAAAATAAATAATTGTTTGATAAGAGTATAATTTAAAGGAAAAGTTTTATTGAAATTAAATAATACTTGAATAATATTTTTATTTCACTATATAATTAACCTTATTATTGAATAAACCTCAAAATCATAGTTATGTTAAAATAATTGTATTTAAAATTATATAATTATTAAAAAAAAAAAAAAACACCCTCATGGGCAATATTTTAATCTAAATTTAAGTTTGTTATAAATAATGACATTATATATTCTTAGTTTAAGTTGGTTATTCAATGAAAAAATGTATTATTCAAATTATTTTTTGTGATTTTTTTTTTAATAGTTTTATTTACTGGTTTAAATTTAGTAGGAATGCCTCAATCTATTCTTCGTATGGAGGAATCCCTTTATTTAATTGTTATCTTTTAATTTTTAATTCATTAGGTTTATTTTTGTGTTCCTTTTCTTTTTTTGAAAATAAGATTTTTTTTTCGATTTGGCTTTAAGTTTTTTTTTTTTTTTTTTTTTTTACCTCCGGAAGCACTGTTAGGTATATCTTCATCTTCAATGGATGATGTGAATGAGTACATGCATTAAGTTTATAATTCATTTAAATTTTTGTTAGATGTTTGTTCTTAATGATTCAATTTTCAGTGCTTAGTTTTTTTTATACTTATTTAGTCCAAAAACTATTTAGTCTTTAGACTACTTATTTTCAGTGCTTAATTATTTACGAATTAATTTTTTTATTGATGTTATGTTTTTTTAACGGAAAGGAACGCAAGGATGTCGGAGTTTGCATTTTCTCCCTACAATTCGCAGATCCAAGACTGATGTCCGTTTCTGCTATGTCATTCTTGTGTCGGGCGGGTCATTTTTTTTAACTGGTGGTTTAAGATTGTAGTTTTAGTTTATGGACGGATTTGTTATTTTTGTTTCGTTCCTTTGGGCGTTTGTAGAAATACTGGGCCTGAATTCGGGAGGGTGGGCGTGCAATAGCTTAGTGCTCCCGGCGTGTTTCCCCTTCAGTCCTTCCACTGAAGTTCTTTCGGTGCTAGCGCCTTTCGGGCTGGCAGGAGTACGCCTTTCAGGGCCCTAGTATTTGGCAGAAGCAATGCTTCTCACCTTTCTGGCGGAGTCACATGTGCTGGCTGAAGTAAATCTATGTTTTTTAGGACTAAAAAATTTCATTCCCGCATTTGCGGTTATACATCAGGTTCAAGTCAATTTTTATTTTTTAGGGTTTAGTTTAATTTTATTTTGTAAAATTTGTGTTTGGATGAAATTTATATATTCTTTTCTTATTTTGTAGCTAAATTTGAATTTAAATCACTAATACATACTCTGTTATTCAAAACTAATTTTTATTTCGCTAAGGTAATGTATTTTATTGTTTGAAATTTAATAGATCTAGCAGTTTAAATCTTTTTAGAGGAACCAGTAATTTAAATGATAATCCACGATTATTTGTTTGTACTTTATTTTCTTGTATATTGCTGTCATTGAGTGTAGGGAAAACTTTAATTCCTTTTTTTTTAGACTTACGTTAGGCCGACATGCAGTTATTTAAGGGGTTATTATAGTTTATTTTAATTTTTGTGTTTGGATATTTTATTCAAAATCTAAATTTTCTTTTTTAACCCTAACTTTCGAAATTGGAACTCTAACTTTACCCAATATTAATTTAAACAACAAAAATACTTTTTTTTTTTTTTTAGAAAAAAGTGGGTCCCAAAGTTTTTAAATTTTTTATGATTTTTGTTAGTTTATCAATATTTAAGTTCCGGCTTTTATTAATAGCCAGTTTATTACAACGATAGGGGTGATACTTACTAATCTTTGTACTAAACGTATTTATCTTTTCCCTCCTCCTAGAATTAATTATTTTCTGTTACTATATATACCATTGGTGGTTATAAATTGTATTTGAGACTTTTTCAGCTTTTGTAATAAGCTAAGTTATTATTTTAGTCAAGTTCTAATTCAGGATTTTTTTGTATAAACTTAGGGGTGAATAGCACTCCGGTTGTTTTCTCTTATAAAAGAAAAGGTTTAATGTTTTAAATATTTCTAAATGGGGAAAATTAAAACAATAGAATTAAGTTTTACGTTTTTACCTGTGTTGAACCTTTCCCTATAACTATATGAAGGCGAGTATTAATTCCTTTTTTTCAGTACTTTGACTATTCTTGGAATAGATATCTATTCCACTAAGACAAATAAAACTGATGGGTTGAGATGACATTTTATATTTTTTATCAGTTATTAAAAAAAAAAGAAAAAAGTTTAGAATGTTATAATTATTGACCATCAATTATATTAATTATGTGATAAAAAAGATAATAACTTTGAAGATATCGTATTATCTACGATGTCTTTTAGTATAAGAAATTTGACAAAGTGATTAATGAATGAATGTGCGAACAGATAATGACATTGTTTAATTTTGTACGTAAACTGAACATAAGTTAATAGAACAAGAGATAATGACAGATTGTCGATAATGATTACGCTGGAATCTAATTAAACGGGATGGATAACAACGGGGAAAGGTTGAGTAGGACAAGTGGGACTGAGAGAATGGAATGGTCAGTGCAACAGGTTCTGGACAACAGCCATGTTGGCTATACTAAAAATTTACTTAATCTTATCTCATCTTAGATATCGTGTATATATTGTATTGTAATTTTTCTGAAATTGCAAAAATATAAGCTAATGTTCTGTAAAATATTAATACTGCTAAATAAAATTGATTTATAATGTTATTAAACTGGTTATAAACTAACTTTCAATTGTGAATAATCTTTAGTAGCATGATTGGTGACCAGTTACCTGAATAAAATAATAATTATGTTATCATCGAAAATATTGCCAGCAATCTTATAGTAAAATCATTAAAAATTACAAGGTAAAATTTTTCTCTTGATTATACTTCGTGTAAGTATATTTTTTATACAATATTTACTTTCTAAGTAAAGGAAGTAATGTAATCGGGGAAAATTTCGGTTTTCAAATTTCAACGGAAATATCCATTTTGATCATCCCAACCCCCGTAGGGGAAGACACCCAACACATGACGATTCGGGTCGCTACACCACCCCACCCGTTCCTAACCCTGAAGCGCTTTACCGAGAGTCGTCTTATTGACCTTCGTACTGATTACATATCTCAGTTATCAGCCAAGCCTCGGTTGGGATGCCACCGATGCAAATGCCTCGGTAGACATTAAGAATCATTGCAAAATACCTCATCAGCAATCGCTCTCGCAGTAGGCTTAAGTCGACTTACACGTAGCCCTAATAGTATATAACCGCAGCGCGGAAGCACGAAACTTCGCGCCTACTCTAAGAAGCAATCTAACTACCCATGTGACTTTGAATTCCATATACACATCGATCAAATCGATTAGTTTTCATATTCCCTCTCAAAACGCTGCTCGCAGCATCGAAATTTTGATCTTACACAATAGTACACATGCAACATGCATTCACAAAGAGCCAGAACGGAGGTTAACACCTCCCAAAAACCCACGTTCAAGTGACATTCCATTTTGATCATCCCGAATCCATTTTGACTAGTTTTGGCGTGACGTCTATACGTATCTCGCATAACTCAAAAATTTTCTGGCCTCCCTGGCACGAGTGGTAGCGTCTCGGCCTTTCATCCGCAGATCCCGGGTTTGAATCCCGGTTAGGCATGGCATTCTTCACACACGCTACAATTCATTCATATCATCCTCTAAAGATGTACCTCAACGGTGGTTCCAGACGTTAAACAAAAAAAAAGAGAAGAAAACTCAAAAAAGATAGCCCTAGGATGTGAAAATATTCGATTTAGGACTGTTGTAACATCTAGTTGTGCACCTCCCCTTTTTAATTGCAATCAACCTAACCAAAAGTGTCCAAAAAACCCAAAAATAAAAAAAAAAATTGGATTTTATACTTTTCTTAACTGCATTAATAAGCCCTCACTGAGAGCTTTTTAACGATATGTTATACAAAGTACTTATTTTCATTGGTTCCAAAGCTATAACCAAATAAAATTTTAATTAGTGAAATATTTGGATCTTACATGGAAAAAGCCACATCGGTTCGAATCAGACTTCATCTTCTTTTTTTTAATTTCTTTTTTAAATTTAAATATATTTATTTATTAATAATTATTAAGCTCTGATTGTGAAAATATTTTTACTATAAATAATGATTCAGTAATAACAATAAAAATATATATATATGAAAAATTATCAGACGTTATCAATGAAATCAAATTTTATATTCTTTTTCATTTAAAAAAAATGTGTATGTATAATTTAATAGGCTTACAAGGAAGTCATGTGGATTCCTCATCAATTAGATTTTTTATTATTGTACAGAATCATACGAGGATTACACCTCATACACAAGAATACACATTTTAGATTTAAATGTGTACAAAAATATCGAGGTTTTAAAGGTATTTAATATATTTTAACTTACAGTAATTTTGACTTACAGTAATGAGTTACAAATAAAATAAAAGAATGACTCTTTAAACTTTTCCCTACATGTGTTCAATGTGAGCACCTTTCGTCATAAAGCGCACACCTAATCGATGGGAGTATTATCCTGTACTTTAACTAGCATATCTGGAGTAATGGGGAGTAATGGAGTAATGGGCTGTTTTAATTCCGTGCATTAAATCATATAGATCAGTAGGTAATGAAGGCACATCCTGTTTAAGACCCTTCAGGATTCAGGTTGAAATCGGCTGATCTTGGAGACCACTGTAACAATCTCTGCCATGTGTCCACGCCAACCAATTCAACGGTCAGGAAAAACGTCATTCAACCAATCCTGCATAATTATGCCAATAAAGAGGCAGATCTTCTTGTTGCCAAATGAAATTTTATTGTATGTATTCTAGTTGAGGGGAAGAGCCTTGTACACAGTATATCCTAAGCAACTCCTGTTGCGCTTGGTTCAGAGAAAAAGAATCGGCCCATAAACTTACCACAGCGATATCGCACAGAAAACAATTAATTTTAGGACTTGCCTTTAGCATATTAGGCGTTAATAAGGATATTTTGATTCCAATTACGGAAAATATGTTTGTTAATTTTTCTACTAAGATGACGTGTTAACACATATATCACTAACTACAGTATGATCAAGAGTGTTCATCTTCGTGCTGTAGCATTTTTATCGCGAAGTCATCTCACATAGCCTAAAACGGTAAGTTATTTTCCTGTAACAGCTGTAAACAGTATGGACGCATATGAAAGCGTTTCTTTTAAATATTCCACACTGTCATCGGCATTGATAATTTGCGACTGACCTTTCTAACAGATTCTTTAGTCTTCGCGGGAAATACTCCCAGACAAATTCAATATTTTCTTCAGACCACGTCGGTCGTGCCGTATCTTCCCTTTACGTTGATATTCAGTAGTTTTAAACTGATTATCACATCAGTGAATATCATTATCACTTGGAGAATCACGATTAAACTTTCTACTGAACACACGTTTAATGCAAACTGAAAAACACAGAGTTTGCTTTCTGTTCAGGAGCCGCATCTTTACTGATGGAGATATCTGGGGGAAACTTGGGGAATAAATCTACGCCCATGTAAGCAACTAAAACTGTTCTTCTTGATTTTTAATTCTAGCCTTAAATCAACACTTTATACCTCATCTTCAATATTAATAATACAAGGATTTGGTTAAGCATTAATTGCTGATATCTGAAGTCGTACGGGATGAACAAGTTTTCGTTGGTCAACAAAGCTAAAAAAAATCGCTGTTTGCAGTTTTTATTTGGTTGAATAACTTCGATTATGTTTATGACATAATATGACATATGATGAATGAGGATATTATGTTTAGACAGTTTGTTTAGTTGTTTCTTTATATAAATCCAGAACAGCTGCACTGATTAAATGAGATTTTTATCAAATAATTAATCGTAATTGCCCAAGCGATAATAAAAAAAATGAATATTTTAAAAGACCCTAAATTATGGACGGTATATGATATTTATCTAACCAGAGACACGAATATGATTTATAAAAATTAAAAATCTATCACAGGAAATTCTTTAATTTAAAAAACTCAAATTAAAAAGAATATAAAGAAAAAACTCCATGCTATGAATTTATAAAATGGTTTCAATACTTTATTTTACATACCTTAAACAAAAATTTGATTCGTCATGCATAATTTAAAAATCTTCGACCAATCGCTATGAATAACAATTACTGGTGAAATGCAAAAGTTGAAAAAAATAGGTAAAAGAAATAAATAAAAACAAAACGTATTATTTTATTTAGTATTCATGAAGCTTCTTACTGTCATTTCTGCTCTATAGAGTTCTACTAACAGAAATTGATGGTTATCTAGTTTTTCTATTTTTATAAAAAAAAATTTTATGTGGACATCACATGACTTTCTTGAACGCTTATTAAATTACATAAACACTTTTTTTTAAATGAGAAGTACATAAAATTTTATTTCATTAATAACTTTTGATTTTTTTCATTTTTTTTTTATAGTAAAATTTTTTTTTGCAATTAAAAGTTAAAAAAAACGAGATGAAGTCTGATTCGAACCGATGTGACTTTCCTTGTAATATCCAAATATTTCATTAATTAAAATTTTATTTAGCTATAACTCTGTAACCAATGAAAATAATTACCATGTATGATATATCGTTGAAAAGCTCTAAATGAGGGATTATTACCGCAGTTAAGAAAATACTCCAAAATATAAGTTTTGTTTTGGATTTTGGGCTTTGTTGAACACTTTTGGTTCCATCGATTACAATAAAAAAGGGGAGGTGCACAGCTAGATGTTAACGACATCTCGAGTTCCCCCCCCCCCCGAGGGGAATAACGCCTACCAAGTGACTTTACCGGTTGTCACACAACCCCCTCTGTTCATAGCCCTGAAGGGCTTTCTTTACCGGAGGTCGTCTTTTCGCCTCGGTCTGATAACGCCACAGTCATCAGATGTTAACGATAATCCTAAATCCAAAATTTCAACATCCTACAGCTAATTGTTTTTGAGTTATGCGAGATACATACGTATGTAAATACAGACGTCACGCCGAAACTAGTCAAAATGGATTTAGGGATGGTCAAAACGGATATTTCTGTTGAAATGTGAAAATAGAAATTGTTCGCGATTCCAATGTTTCCTTTACTTTATACAAGAAAGTAATAAATAAATATTTTATATTTACATGAATATGGCGTAATCTAGTCAAAAATAATTGTTGATGTGAAGTTACCGTTATTATAATAGCTTATAGCCTATAAATAGTTGCCGGGCTCCGTGGCTGAGTGGTAGTGTCTCAGCCTTTCATCCGGAGGTCCCGGGTTCGAATCCCGGTTAGGCATGGCAT
>JAAAKQ030297299.1:0-10218 GCA_010016005.3 Zanna intricata
CGACTGGCACTGGATAGGGAATCTTGGAGAGCTGCATCAAACCAGTCAAATGACTGAAGACAAAAAAAAAAAAAAAGTCTTGTTAATAACTAAAAAAATATTTATTTCTCCTTAAAAAATCTCTTGAAAATTTTTTTAACTAATTGATCTATTACTCCGTAACAAATCCTTCTATCAGTGAGGCTTAGGAGTTATCTTACTAGCGTGGTAAAACACATTTCTTGTTGTTCGATCCGATTTTTAAATTGAAAATTCTATAAAATTTTATAATAAATTTAATTTCTCAAAATTATTCCATTTTTTTGAGCTTTCACTTCTGTCGGCAGTCCTATGTGTTTTTTTTTTTAATATAAATAACGTGTCAGAAGTTTAAAAAAGTCCAGTAATTATCACACATATAAAAACGAGTTAATATTAATTGTTGTTGGGAATATTCCAAAATATTGTTGTTTTTTTTTTTAATCAGATAATAAAAACTGAACAGCGCAGATGCTGGAGAGAGTTGAAGTATATTTTTAAATTTTTTGAACATCATTACTTACGTTAATAGCTGTTTATTTTTGATAAGGAAACAAATACACAAAAACAATAAATTAAATAAAATGAATTGTAATTGTAATAGAAATAATATTTTATAACAATTTTGAAAAAATATAAATTTTAAGCTCTACGTAATTATTGTAATAGTTAATAAAAATTATTTCCGGCTGGGTGTTTATGGTAATATATTATTCATAGTTTCACTGATGGCAAGCGAAGAGCATCATTCTTAAAATCGATTTCTATATTTATTTTTGGAATTGTAAATAAAGTAATAAATAATGCTTGTTTAGAAAAATATTACTCTAACAAAAAACAATGGTTTTCAATTTAAAATTGGGGGGAAAAAAAACCAGCATAAGTTTGTTGAACCTTATTATCTTTATACAGCTTAAATTGTAATTATTTAAATGATGGGAAAAAAATATCATTACTTCTGCGATTTTATTTGTTTATGTATTTCTTTATAAAATAAATAAGGAGGTTAAGTAATTTTTAATTAATTTGCTCATCCAAAATTATATCAAAAAAGAAGTGGTAATATATTCTCTTATTTAAAGTATATATTTAAATCGTGTGCTAAAATACTCAGTCTTAAGACATAATAAAATGTAATTTAAAAATAAAATTAAATGGCTCATAATTATTATGATTATGTACCCTGATACAGTCCCTTGTAACATACCCTTTTCTATTATTTTCAATTGCAAGCTATAATTTAAAATACCTAATAGTTCCATATTACTTTAAGATCCTCTCTCTCTACTTACTCTTTTCCGCCCTGTCTTTTTTACTGATCTTTCTAGCACTGTTTTAATCAAAGCTTTTCCACTGATGTTATATACCAGACAGTTACTTTCCTACAGTGAAGTGTTCTGATTACTTTTCTGTTCTCGTTGATTCTTTTCGTTACTTCATTTTTCACTTTCTATCTATTTAATTTTCACAAATTTCTTCCTTTCCAACATTTCAAATTCACTCTACCTTTTAACTCCCTTCTTTTAGTGTTCATACTTGATATTTGTTTCTCAATATTTCACTACAATATAATTTTATTTACATAATGTGCTGTTGTATTTGATATATCAGACAACAATCCTTCACATTCACATTTGACATATCTAATCTTAATCTTCCATGTAATATATTTCTAGCAGATCCAAAATTTAACATTGCAAATAACATTGACATACTTCTTGGAGCTCAATTTTATATACCTTAACGGTGGTTCCGGAGGTTAAACAATAAAAAAAAAAAAAAAATATTCTAGTTCTGTATTGTCTAGAAAATTCATTTGTAACTTCAGATATCCTATTATTCAGGAAATTAAATTAGGATATGTACTTAGTGGTTGCCTTCCTAAAAACGTTAAGAGCAACAATAATGTCGCATCTCTTCTTGCTGGTAACACTCATAAAAATCTTTCAACCTTACTCGAAAATTTCTGGAAAATTAAAGTTAATACTGATACTTCAGACAATGTGAAAAATACCTGTACATGTGAAAAATATTTTCAAACCAACATTACTCGTAATATTCAACGGAAATTTGTCGTATTGTTACCACGTAAAGATATTATACGCAACTAGTGATTCTTTTGGATTCACTAGTTGCGTGATTCTTATTTGATATATTTCTGTAATCACTAGTTGGAAAATGGATACTTATTTTTGGAAAGATAATTAAATAACAGTGCTAACCTTAAAAAGGACTACTCCACTTTCATACAAGATTATTTAGGTTTAGGTAATATGTCACTACTTATCTCCGATGATTTATTACTTAACAGATCGAATGATATTTACTCCAACATCCAGTATTCAAACCTCAAGTCTACCTACCAAAGTTCAAGTTGTCTGACCGTTCAACTAAACCTACTAATGGTCTGTTCCTTAATGATACTTTATTGTCGGAAATGCAGTACTACAAGACCTGCGTTACATATTGTTTAGATTCACACTCTATAATTACGTTATTACCTCTAAAATTTGTCTTCAGATATCAATTAAACCTAGTGATTTCAATTTACAACTTGATTCATCCTCGAAGAGAAAAACGCCCGCCTCGTGGAATTTCCAGTTGCCACATCACCGCCTCCGTTCCTAGCCCTCAAGAGTTTTACCGGAGGTCGACTTTTAGGTCTTGATCTGATACATTCCACAGTCATCAATCGATCTCGGGGAGATGCCGCCGATGCGAATTCCCCGAGGAACATCCACATCAGCAATTTGCCAGAATTTTTCCCGGTGTCCGATATCTTCTACAAAGACTTAGGATATCTTGTAAACTACCCGCCTTAGAAACTTGCTTGTACTCCGCGGAAGCGCGAAAACCCCGCGCCTATTTCACCACATATTCAGCAAACGTATGCTAGACTCTACTCGCGTAAGCTAACATTGTATTCGCTACGATGGCTTATAGAATGGAGTGCGAACACCAATTATAAACTGTCCCCGAGAACATCAGGTGTAGTCCGTTCAGGAGCTGCGTATATCCTCTCTCACCACGGTTCCAACTTTACGGCCCGCTTAGACGAACAAAAAACGTGATAGCAACTACGCTTTCCTGTCTCCCTTAACAGGTGCACTCCATTTCTACCAAAATTTAAACGCAAACTATGATCGTGTCCCGGAACATGGGAGGTATATTCCCGAGTACGATCTCCATTGATATTCAACACTGAAAACTCTATCTAACCGGGACGCGGTGCTAATACCCCTGCCTTCGGCCGATCAACCTGCCCCAGCAGTCTCCGGGATCCTACTCTATACTCCCTCAGCCGGATCTGCACAGTGCAAGGAATCGGAGGAAGGATTTCAATTTACAGCCTTTGGTGTGATTCTCCAGAATAAAAAATAAAACACTATTCAATACGGACCGTAACGTACGATTGTGCACCATACTCAGCCACACGATGTCTAATTCAAATAGCAAATACGAGTAAAAAATGATTTTCCATTTGCATTTAAGTCCATTCGAAATGATTTTTATGTTAACGTTCTTGTAACAGGTTCAGATAACTTTGAAGTTATTCAGTTGAAAATTGATATTTCTATGTTGTTACAACAGTATGGTTTTCCACTCCCTGAATGGTTTTCTAACAATGGAACCATTTCTTCTTCTAAATACAACTCTTCCATTCCATCGAAACAAGAACAAAATTTACGGACTTTAGGAGTTTTAGGGAACAATCTACAGACATAATAATTGACACAATCTACAGAAAAAACTACTCATTCTAATAATTCTAAAAAACACATTAAAAGAAATATTTTGTTCACCATAGCAGGTGGTTTTGATCTTTAGGACACACGGATCCTATTGTATTCTCACATAAACATTTCATGCAATTGTTGGGGCAACTTAAAATTAATTGGGACGAAATGTTACCAACACGTTACTAACACAATGTCTCAATTTATACAGTCAGTTGCATTTGATTCACTCAATTAAAATAAATCGTTCCATCAAACCTAACGTTGATAGTACAATTAATTCAAGTACAAGGATTTTCCGATGCTTCCATATAGAGATATGGCTGTTCCATTTACATACGAACTGTACATACAATTACATCTAATTTACTCATCAAAATTAGCCCCCTTAAAACAAATTACATTACTAAGACTTAAATATTATTGTTATTTACTACTTATTTGTTTATTATTAATGATAATTAGAGCCTAAAACATACAATTTGATGAAATATATTTATTTATACACAGATTCTATTGTACTCACTACATTGGATACTCTGACAACCACCTAATTATAAGGTAGTTGTCAGTATAGAATCTCTGAGATTCAGAAAAATACTTCAAATGCTAATTGGCATTACGACAAATCCTATAATAATCCAGCAGACGTATTATCAAGAGGTTGTATCTAATGTAAATTAATTAATATGTCACCTTGGTGTTACGATAGTTTTTGGCTATTACAATCTTCACCCCATTGGCCAAAAGATAATAATATTAATTTCAATAACTATAATTTTTAATAGAAAAACGCAAACATATATTAACATAATTGGTATTTATGTATTCGATTATAGAGAATAAAGTTTCTTAACTATACACTTTAATTCGTACATTCACTTTTTGTATTAGATTTCTATACAATCTTAAATTAAATCATTCAGAAACAATTACTGGTTCCGAATTATAAAGGAACTAAATCATACTCTTAATTTTCGCATTTAACAATCGCAAACATTCATTTCGGTAACGAAATAAACAATCTTAAAATCAAGCAAACTATTTTTAATCAAAGCAAACTTATATCACTTGATCCATTTTCGATAATAAACGGTAAAATAATCATTTCTTCAATCATTCATAGATGTATCACATGTATTCGTTTTAATGTAAAAACCCAGATTCAAAAGCTTGTTCAGCTCCCACCTTTCAGAGTAAAATCCTTCCCCATCTTTCTTACTTGCGCAGTAGACTACGGCGGTTCGGTTATGATTCGTCTTGGCGGGCAGAGATCTAAAAACCCTTAATTAAATCACATATACCGGTTTTATATGACTTTCTATTAAAGCTATTTATTTATAATTAGTTTCTGATCTGACTTCACAGTCATTTATTTGCAGCAACGCCATCTATTTCATAACAGTTTTCTTTCTCATAATCATTTTCCTTCTCGAAACCTTTATGTTGGAGATTTAGTATTAATTACGAACGAAAATTCTTCACCCATGGATTAGAAACGTGGAATTGTCCCCCCACCCCCCGGTTTATTCGGGCTCTGACAAGTTATTAAGGATAGATAACTTTTTTCTTTTTTTTTTAAGGGTAGATGACTTACATATAGTTAATGGTCCATTAAGAAGACCTGTGCATAAATTTTGCCTATTACCAATCTCAAATAATTGATTTAAGTAATATTTTTTGTCGATTTAATTATTTGTATAATATTGTTTTTGTAATTTCATTTGATTTATGTTCTAATATGATTGTTAACATGCTCTTAAATATTGTATTACTATTTATAACCTAATTTACATATTTGCATTAATTTAATGTATGATTATGTATTAATTTGTATATTAAGGTGTAAAAGACACCACCGATAATTTATTGATCTTGGAATATTAAAATATCCAATGTATTATTATTTATTATGAGTTTTTTAATTACTTCATTATATATTTATCTTCTTCTTCTTTATGTATCGTCTCCTTTAAGAAAATTGGCTATTATCATGCAAATTTTTACTTTTGAGACTTTTCTGTTTAGCCTCCAGAACTACCGTAAGGTATTATTTCAGAGGATAAATGAGGATGATATGTATGAATGCGAATGAAGTGTAGTCTTGAACAATCTCAGGTCTACCACTACCGAAAAGTGTGGTAAATTGAAACCCAACCACCAAAGAACACCGGTATCCATGCTCTAGTATTCAAATCTGCATAAAAGTAATTACCTTTACTAAAATTGAACCTAAGAACTCTCGACTTCGAAAACAGCTGATTTGCCATGTCGTGTTAACTACTAGACCAGCCCGTGGGCTCAGAACAAGTGAATTAAACTACTGTTGAACCACTGTCATAAATTATTCAGCCAGGAAATACGTCTTCTACCTATACTTCTTTTGCCGTGTAGCTTCCCTTGCATAACAGTATGCAACAATGCATACTTCTCTTCCCTCAACACGTGCTAAAGGTTATGCAGTTTCCTGATTATAATCGTGTTTCTTCTCTCATATACATTTATATGAGTACTATTAATATCACAAATTAATGCAAATAATGATTTCAACTATTTATAGATATTAACAATTTAATTATATTATTACTCATATTATATTAATTATATTATGTACACGATTAAACTTGTTTGGTATTCTAATGAATGCAACATTGTCGATTGTGTGTCACGTATTTATTTACAATTGAATGATCCTTTTATTTATTTTATTGTACATAATTTATTCTAATTACAATCCAATGTTTATTCGTATTATTATTTGTAATAGTTTCATTTATAATGTTAAATTACAAAAAAAAAAAACATTCGATTTTTGGCGAGCAGTTGAGTTAAGATTCACACTTCCTTTCCTCCTTTTGTGTCGTAAAAATAAAATAAAACTACTGTAACTGCCTAGTTCTTATTACTCATTATAAATTAATTGAATTTATCGATATTCAGTTGGCTATTAACAGCTGATATTTTATATGAATATTGTAAAAATGCATCTAATTCTCTAATGTTCAGTTTAGTACCAACTCAAAATGTTTTTTATTATCAATGTATAACTAATTAACATTCAACAATGTCATATGTATAAAACAGAAATTTAAATGTTATAATAAAATACTATGAAATATAAATAATTTTATAGTAAATATATTATTCCCTAAATATCGGCTAATAATGAAGTGTTTAGAATAATTCATCCAAACCCAGGTAATACCGGAGGTCCCGGGTTCGAATCCCGGTCAGGCATGGCAATTTTCACACACGCTACAATTCATTCATCTCATCCTCTGAAGATATACCTTAACGGTGGTTCTGGAGGTAAAAAAAAAAGCCAGATAATAAACGAAGGGGAACTTATTCACACAACTAATAACCTTCTTTTCTAATTAAGACCAATTTACATGAAGAAATTATAATATGTAGTCGATGCTGTAATTAAGTGTTTTATATTTTATGCTGTTATATTATTCGATTTTACTTTGTTTTATTTTAATAAGTTCTTTTTAAGTAGGAGAAAGTTTTAAGGTGTTCTGAGCAACATTGTTATAAAAATCAATCACTGCCTGCGACAAAAATAAGCTGGGGAAGAAATCTGCTCCTTAAAGTAATCAAAATCTAATTAAGTCTACTCTCAATTTAACGAAAACACCAAACAACATTACAAAAGCCCTTTATTAAAAAATAACCTCTCCACTGTTTTTATTAATTGCGTAATTCAATAGACTTTTATTTATATTCCTTTAATACATTTAGCTTAAAATAAACTGAAGATTCAATGTATAAAAAAAATAAGAAGAAAAATTAATCAATTAATATTAAATTGATGTAAATGAATTTTAATGTTTTGAATAAGAGAAAAAAATAATTTAAATATATAATAAAAATTTAAAAAATGAGTAGATAGTAATTTAGACAAATATTAGTAATTTTAAAATGATAATATTAATCAATATTTGATAATTTCATAAATTTAATTTTACTTACATACAGATGTAGAATGTAATATAGCTCTGAGCTCACCTGAAACAAAATACATTTCTTTAGAATTAACAAAGAATATATTTATATGTATACCTAAAATCAATCTCTTCTTTTATTAATCTTTCACAACATGTTTTCCACCTACAATGATTAATTTTAATACGAATTTTTCATCCCTAGAGGATCTTTAGCCCAAAATAATCAACAATTTCATTAAAGAAGAATCAAAACTTGTTATACTAAAAAAAAAAAATTAAAAAGAAACATTTTTTTTTATTTTTCTTTAAATCTAATTTTTCTTTTTTTATTTGGCTACAAATTAAGGGGCTAGTTTGTATATTTGTTTCTAAGTTTAAAAAATCCTGTAATTATTAATATAACTTTTTTTTGTCTTTATTATAGTTTTTTTACTTAATATTTATTTTAATTATTTATTTTACTTTCTTACTAAATATTGTGATCGAGAAAAATTTCAATTTTCAGATTTCAAAGGAAATATTAGTTTTCACTATCGCTGCATCCATTTTGACTAGTTTCGACGTGACGCATGTATGTACTTATGTATCTCCAACCAGTAAAAAACGGTTAATCGTAGAATGTTGAAATTTTGAATGTAGGACTGTAGTAACATATAATTATCCACTTCCCTTCTTTAACTGCAATCGACTGAAACAAAAGTACCCAAAAAAGCCGAAATTCAAATTTTTTTAAATTTTGGACTTTTTCTTAACTGCAGTAGTAGGCCCTCATTAAGGCATTTTCAACAAAGTGTGCTTATTTTCACTGTTTCCAGAGTTATAGCCAAAAAAAAACATTTAATTAATGAAATATTTGGATCTTACAAGAAAAGACACATCGGTTCAAATCAGTCTTCATCTCCCTTTTTCTTTTTTTATTTATTTTTCTTAACTTTTTTTTAATTTAAATGTATTGATTTATGAATTATTAACCCGTGATTGTAAAAAGAAATTTCCAATAAGTATTAATTCAATGAAAGTAAAAAAAAAATAAATAAAAATATGACAAAAATTAAAAGTTATTATTGAAATAAAATTTTATGGACTTTTAAAAATGTAAATTAATTACCTTAATTTCTAATTTTAATTTTTAATTTAATTACATTTATTTTTAAATGTAATTTAATTATATGTAATTTAATTACCATTATTACATATGTGTGTATAAAACAGATTTGGTAAAACATTTGATTATTTACTATTAATTGAAAATTATAATTTAGAATCCTATTATTTTTGGATTTTTGTACAAGGAAATCATGTGGTGTCAAAATCAGATTTTTTTATTAATAGAAAAGATTGGACGAATGTTACAGATTATTTTTTTCTGTGTAGTTTGATTAGAAATTTATTAAAATGTGGGACATAATGAGAAGCTATCTCAAACACTTAATAGAGACTGTAAATAGTTTTTATTGTAACACAAGGATTATATCAGCTATAAAGATTTCCATTAATCAAGGGGTACGTCAGGGGTACAATGTATCTCCCACTCTTTTCAATACTTATTTGAATAAAATGCTTTTCGCCGACGACCAAATAATAATTTAACAGAACGAGAATGAACTTCGATATACTAATCGCAACAGGTTAATGTGGCTAACGAACGACATGATCATTTCCATAACAATAACAAACACTATGACTTTTTTGAGAAAATACCAGTGCGTATGAAAATCAAAATAAATAATAAAAACATAAAGCAAGTTTCGTATTTCCGATACTTTGGATGCGATATCACTTTAGGAGATCATGATATTGACCAGAAACTGACAAAGTTTCAGACATTGTGCGATGTTCGAGTATTCGACGAACGCTCTCCAAGAAAACTCGAAAGGAGACAACGTTAACGTTTTACAAAGTGATTGCCGTACCAGTGCTATTGTATGGTTCAGAGACGTGGGTGATAAACGAAAAACACTAAGTAGGATACGTGTGTCGGAAATGAGTTTCTTGAGGGCTGTACGAGATTGGATAGGCTCTATAATGAAGATGTCCGCAGGGAATTAAACATTATTAAAATGGAAGGTAATATTAAATAAAATAGAGATGGATAACGTTTAGATAGAATAATAATATTTGGATAGAGTCATTTAGATAGAATGTCCAATGAAGGTGTATCCTAGGAGGTTATGAGATAAAAACCGATTGGGTGGAGAGGTGTGAGCAGACCAAGGAATCAATGGTGATAAACAGTCCTAAGGATACATTTATTTTCATTAATCATACAATAATAAATCTATAATAAGTACTTATGGTGATAGCACATTCCTAACATAAAATCGACGGACGGAACGCGCGACCAGTTTGTAGTCAACCATGCTTTACCACCCGCGTTACTTCAAGCGATTTTACAAATTTTATAAAATTAACTTTTCGCGCAAAGTGGCAAGATACTTGGACGGCTACAGTCGATAACAAGCTGCGGTATATCAAAGATTCTGTGTTGCCATGGGATTCCTCATACAGAAAAA
>JAAAKQ030297321.1:0-10218 GCA_010016005.3 Zanna intricata
ATTTTTGTCAGTAACATTTGTTCTTCTGCGATTCCCTTAAATTATATAAGCTATATTTATGCCTAATAGTTACTTGTTCGTCCTTATTTTATATCGCTTTTAAATTTCTAATTTTTTAGTGGGTTATCTTGTACTCGTACTTCCTGTCACTTAATGGAGTGATCGTGTTCAATTTCGAATTAAAAACAGAAATAAATGTTTTCTTATCGTCGGTAGACTTTTTAAGTGTTTATATATGTTATTTATATGAATTTTGAGTGGTCAGGTCTTTTCGAAAGTTATCTATTTTACAAGCGTTCACAATGTTGTGCGTTACTTTTAAAACTGTATTTAGACAGTTTTGGGTAAAAACTCAAAGTTTATTTTTGGAGGGGGAAAAAGATTTCGAATTAATTTTTGTAACGGTCTCTTTGACTGACTCCAGATTCTTATTTTTTAAATTAATCTTGCTATTTTTTAAAAATAGTGCCATTTTTTTTTGAAATCGTCTTCTTTATTGAAATTTTTTTTAATAAGTCGGCCGATGATCGGAATGTTTGAATTTCTTATGTTTGACCGAAAGAATAAAAAAGCGGCGGTTATAAATATTACCGGTAGAATATCGATTCAAAGACCGGGTCGTTTCTCTTTTCGATCGTATTTATGGAAAGGGCTGCGCTGTTTTTTCACTTTGTTTATCTATATCATTTTTTATAATTTTCAGGTTTGAGAGGATTAATGAGGTCGATCGGATTTGATTAAATTTTTCGAGTAATGATGTTTCGATATGTACAGAGTGATACATATATATATATACAGAGTTCGATATAATAAGAATGTATTTTGGGGGAGGCGGCTTGTTATGCTTTTGTGCAACAACGGTGTATTGATACCAATATACTGTTGCACAGTACTATATATTGGCATCGGGAAACAGTTTCGCTTATCCTAGTAAACTTACTACGGATATTATAGTCGAGAGTGGTTTGCTTTTTATCATATTGCCATCGCCTACAATTTTTTATGTTAATGGTTCTTCCTAAAAATTTATGTTTTAATATTGTCCGTATGTATTTTGATTTGATAAAATAAAAAATTTAATTTACAGTTGCAGACGTTTTCCGCCAGCAGCAGCAGCAGCAGTCTTTGTTTAAATCAATTTATCTTTTCATGATCGCTGTTAGAATTATTGTAGAAAAACAAAGTTCATCATGTCCCGTTTGTCTTTTTTTTGTTGAAACTTTTTACTGAATAATTGTTATTTAATAAAAAAAATAATGTAAATAATTTTTTTATAAATATAAACATTATTTATTTACAAAAACACAAAATTTTTTCATTTACAAAATAAACATTATTTATTAATAATGTTTATTTAATAATTCGATTAAATCGATTAAATTACGTATTTTACTGTAAAGCTCCTATTATATTTGACACGTCAAGTATATTAATAAAGTTTAATATACAGAAGATTTATAAAAATCCAAAAAAGAAATTGTGAAAAATATCTAGATTATGGTGAAAATAATTTTTCGAACCCGGGACCTCCGGATGAAAGGCCGAGACACTACCACTTGCGCCACGGAGGCCAGAAAATTTTTATACGGATTTGAATACTAGATCGTGGATACCGATGTTCCTTTGTTTTTGGATTTCAATTAACCACACTTCTCAGGAATGGTCGACTGAGATTGTACAAGATTGTTCATTCGCATTCATACACATCATTACACATCATCCTCATTTATCCTCTGAAGTAATACCTTACGGTAGTTCCGGAGGCTAAACAGATAAGGAGAGAGATTATGGTGAAAAATATCTTGTATTGCAAAAATAGGAGATTACAGTTGCGCAAATAAATAATGAAATTTAAAATGAAACTAAAGTTCCAATTAAGTATTTAATATTTATGAAAGTATTATTTATTACACAAAATGTATAAACTACCCGGTATTTACTTCTGCAGAAACTTGTCCGAGACTAATAATATTTTTCCACTGGAAATTAAGGAATAAATTATTTTGATGATTTAAATAGGGAAGTTCATCTTTCGGGACAGAAAGCGATCAAATGATTTATAAAAACGTATGTTCATCTCCAAATGTTAGTCCTGAGCGTACGTTACAATTTTTCTGCCCTAAGAATTGGGTAAATTTATTACTATTATTATTATTATTTTGATTACGTCAAAGTAACCTTTATTGATTTCATAATATATTTTATTTTGATTTTTTAATTTTAAATTTAATGTTTGTTTTAATTAATTATTGTCGATATCCTTAGCCAAGTAACAGAGTCTCTGCCTTTTATCCGGAAAGTTTTGGGTTGAATCACGGTCAGGCTTTGCTTCTTGTCACCCGCTAAAAAATGATTTTTTTAAAATAAATAAATAAATAGCGAAGGTAAAAGTTCAAGGCTGTAATGTCTAGCAATGTTATTGGATTGTTCGTTGGTATCAAATATCATGTTTTCATATGGGTGAACTTCGGAGTAGGATCAGTTAATGGTATTCGTTATGATGTCCTTTATTTTGGGATATTGATCAAATTCAACACCATAGATCAAAGTTTTACACCAATAATTATTTATTAAATTACAATAGAATTAGTGAAAATCTACCCTTATTGAAATTCGGTTTTTTTAAAATATTTTAGGAGATAATTTGCTTAAAATAAAATAATAAAATTCTTTTTGTTAATAAAATAATAAAATGTTAGTAATAAAAAGCTGAGGAAAAATTTACTTTGAAAATTTTTCTTGAGGCGATATATTTTACATTATCTCCTCATCCGTCATCGTATTTTTCAAATATTTTATTTAATCGATGTCCCGTGCATAAAAATCGTCAAACTTCCTAGTTTCTACGTGTACCAGTTTTTAAGATAGCGAAATAAAGGGCTAATGCGCGAGCTGTTTCTCTGTGCTGTATTCTATAACAATCGGAAAGTAAATGTAATAATTATAATTCGGTTTGTTTACTGTACGAGTTACATTCGATTTAGTTTTAATGTAATCGCTTTCATTGTTTTTGTTTTAAATTAATTTTATTCATATTTCATTAGTTCGGTATAAGACCTTGAATAAACCTTTTTGATGGAATGTATGTATTTTTGTTGTAGGGCGGCTATATTTACGATTTGTTACTGCGACGTTATTTTTTTAACATTTATTAATGGAACAGATGATTGGAAGGGAACTCTGTCGTCGTTTTGCTCGTCCCGTTATTATTCTGAATAAACGATAATAAATCGGATCGGATCTGTTTCCACTGGATTCGTTCCAATATTGACAGCGTTCAAGTATTTTAATTCATCGGTTTTACTAGTTGTATTTTTTGTTTATGCGTTTGTTCACGTGCATGTGACGCTGTCGTCGAATACAGTATTTTATTTTTACTAATACTACGTGTTCATTAATGAATGAGTCATATTTATGCTACGTACATTATTACGCGCTTATGTCACTTTTAACAGACTTGGAAATGAGGAGGCGATTCTCGATTAAACCCGCGTGTAATTTTATTTTCCTTGTGTATATGTTCAGCTTTACTTTTTCGATAGTTTTGTCCATTTGTAGAGGAGGATCCTTTGTTGTAAATTTTTTCGGATGACATAAAAGGACTTTTTTTTTAATACAAATAGTATTGTTTACGTAGGCCGATCTGATGATTTCATTTTTGTCGTCATCATTGCTTGTTATTGGATTGTTATAAGGTAATTTTTAACAATCGATGTCGTGTAAACATTCAAAGGATTTTCAAAGGAAATTTAAAGACACATCATTGGTAAACTTACGATAAAAAGTGATACTTAAAGCTTCATTCCAGCTAGCTTACGCTAGATTAGCATAAGCACTTTTATACTCGTGTATCATTCTTACGTAGTTTCTTGCAGTTTTTTCAACTGTATCAAATTTCTTGGTGATTTCATTAAAAAATAATTTTTCTAAAAAAATCTTGTTTTTTCTTTGTCAGGCTGAGAACTTTTCGGATGGCATTTGTATAAACATAAATATTAAAAGAAACATTCTTACACACTTTATATAAACAAATCAACCTAATTTGTTTCTTAATATCTGCATGGTCCCTTTTCTTCATCGGTTTATTAATTTTTAGTTGATCCTCCAGTGATGTTGTTTGCTTGTTGTAGAGGTCAGTTTGATGTGATATGAATTCTTGGGAAAACTGTAGATCTGTTTGACTTGAGTAAGGGGTTTACACAGTTGACTGTTTTCATGTCCCGTGCTCATTTCTTATGAATTTAATAGTTATTAAGTTATTAAAATACTCAGTGGATTAAATTTAAATATTATTTATCATATGTAAGTGGATGTATTATTTGTTTTTGTGTCCTATGATTCTCTGAATGTCTCCTGCAATCATAGACTTTGGTAGAAAGCAACATTTACAGTTTTTATTTTTTCTTGATGTTGATTGATTAATATCAAAATTAATGGACATTAAAGATTAATGGAAGATTATTTAAGTGGTGTTACCTGATTGAAATGTTATTTGCAAAATAATCCATGATTAATACAAGTGTCATGGAAATTTCTGTTAATACAACTTATTTACTATTTACAACCCTTTTATGTTCTTCAGCTAGTTTGTTTTGTTGAAATGTGTCCATTTATCCAGTAATTTTTAACTTTGAACAGATAAAATGAATGAGTATCCTATTGAATGGGGTTATTTTACAGGTGTGCCTCTAAAATGTCTTTTTTAGAGTTGAATTCAAAAATTTTCTATCCATTCCAAATTGATGAATTTATGAAATATTGAATTGTATGTAATTTAAATTAAACTTGATCAGTGATTTTCCCCATGTCTCTGCTTTAATTCTGTCATTCTGAATTGTGCTATGTATAGTACAGATTAAAAAATCATCAGATTCTGTTGCCTATCTTTAGTTAGTATGTATTGCTATTATTGTTTAATAATTTTTATCTTTATTTCATAGTTTTTCCCCTTTGTTTATTAGGCGTGTATAGATGACAATTTGGACATGGTGGAATTCCTTGTTAGCAGAGGTGCCGATGTAAATAGAGGTGATAATGAAGGTTGGACACCATTACATGCTACAGCATCTTGTGGTTTTATCAGTATAGCTAAGTAAGTATCAGTCTGGTTTATTTATCTTCAATTCCTTACTTTTCTTTTCTGTATAACTTAATTTTTGTTTGTTTTTTAAGCACATCTGAATTTAGTTCTCATTATGTTAAATTGAAAATATTTGACTGGAAATCAGTAATATCTAATCTTTGCTGGAATGCGCTTTTTTCAGTAGTTTTGAATTTTCTCTAAAAAAAATTGAACATGTTTGGCAAATAAAGAAGAAATTACAATTCTATATATGGAAATATATATGTTTTAAATTTTATTCACTCTGTTTTGAAATAACTTGTTTTAGTCATTGCTAAAATTGATGTGAACTGATAGGAAATGAAGAAATTAAAATTGATATTGGATAATCCTCATTAATAATTTTTATTGTTAATTCCTTAATTTTGATTTCCTAATTAACTTTATAACTTTTGTCGGATCAGGTCTCAGTGAGAGAAATGACCTAGACTGGTGGGGGAGGGGTGATTATATCTGTATGGGAACTCCTGCTTAGAGTGGCAACAAAAAAGAAAGACCAAGACCCGGCGGAGGCTGGAAATGGAGTAGCCGAATCCGGTCACCTGCCCCTAAAGGTAGAGGCAAAGCACGAAAAAAGATCTAGACCCAGTGGGCCGACCTGCCATACCATACGTACAGCTGGTGGGCAGGAAGGCCCATTAGAGACAAAAGACACTGCCCTGGAATGAGTTTTGCTTAATTGCTGGTCCGGTTTGGGGAAGTAGGAGAATAAGGAAAAAAAAGGTCTCAGCGAGAGAAATTTGTTGGGCTTAAAATTAGAGGAACAATATTTTTTATATAATTTGTATTTCTGATCAGCTTTGTCATTGAATGATTTGAAAAAAAAATACTAAAATTAATTTTAAGTTTTTCTTGGGGAAAAAGTCTCTCCAGTTGTATCATGGGTTCAGGACTATGATCTACCAATTGTGACTATTCTAATTCTTACTTTTTCACCTGTATTTAATCAGAATAAATTTTCCATTATTTTTTTAATTTTAATTTTTTTTTACATTGTGAAAAAATATATATATATTTTTAAATAATTATATAATTTTTTATATAATTATATAATGTTAAATAATTGTTAAAGCGATTTACCAATTGCTGACTGTTCTTATTCTTACTTTTTCACCTGTTTTTAATCAGAATAAATTTTTCTTTTTTTTTTTATTTTTAATTTTTTTTTACATTGTGAAAAAAGATTTTTTTTTTTTAAATATGTTAAATAATCGTAAAAAATCTTTCTTTATATGATAATAGAATGTTCCTCTAATGAAGTCCAAACATTATGAAGATCAAATTTTTATTTTAATTACTTCAAAATTTAATTTTCAGCCTATGGTATGGAAAATCACTTTTTTTTTTACTCCCTGTGTTAATAGTATTCAAATCATTAGTTTGTAAGTAAAATTTTAATGCCATTTCATTTAGAGGAAAGGGAAAAAATCTTAAGTTTAGTTGACAAATTATCATTACTATTTTCGAAATCTTGTCTTGTGAGAAATCTTCAAAATTCAAATTAGTATTTATTACTCATACTCATTTAAATACTCATTTTCTGGATAAGCAAAACTCATAAAAGTGCTGCCACATTTTTGTTTAGTATGTAGAAAAATTTAGCCCGTATATTTTTTTTTTGCCTTTAAATATTTTTTTAAACAGTTTTTGACAATTTTTTTAGGTCATTCTGCAAAAGGTCTTGTTTGAGCATGATTCTGAAGACCTTTGACTGATTCTAACTCACAAACTTTATTAACAGATTGGTACAAATCTTGGATTGTTCATAATTACTGTTTTGGATGAAGTTACTTAGTCCCATTTAATAATAATTATTTTACGTTAATTAAAAGTCATGTTATGGTTTAAAATTGGTTTCTACATTTTGTACTTTGATTATTTTTTATGTCTTTTTTTTTATACCTTTGCAAGTATAATTGATAAAGATGCGATATTTTTATATATTATCTACTTTGTAGTATAATTAGAATAAAAGAGTGAAGTTATAGCAATAGTTTTATTTTTTATTCTTATGATATGAATGTGAAAGGCAAAGGGCCTCTGTGTTGCTAGTTCCTTTTCTGGTAACCAAGTTTCATATCTCTGGATGGATCTTATCTACTGTATGCTGTGTTTAAGGAAGCAACACAGAATTTTGTTTACTTTAAATTTGTATGATGTAATATTTTGTAATTATTGTCAAGAAAGGCAAGTGATGATGAAAGCCATAATTACAGATTTCTAAGTTTAACGTACATGAATGTGTATACTCGTAATTGTAATATCACAAAATATTTTAGTTTTATATATATTTTTTTCTGATGGCAACCCTTATGGTCATTTTCACTAATAAAAGATTATTCAGCTATCTGAGATCATTTATTGAGATTTACTTATTAAAACTGATTGTATATTTGTTGTCATCTTCATGTCTTCTAATTTTTAAAATGTCACTTCCATCTTTTACATGACATGTTGTTAAATCTGTAACATATTTGATGCATTCTATTAAAGATTTTTTATTACAACTGCTGTTTTGATTATTATAGAACATGGTACTTGCTAATGTAAAGCACATTGTTGATGGCAAGTTTTAATGATGATGATGTGTTAAGACGTTTTACTTTTTTCTTTTTAGCAAATGAAAATGAAAGTTTTTGAGAGGTTTGTACCTTAATGAACTAAGGTCAGACATTTATTTGTTAATCTTTTGTATATAGTTGTTTCATTTTTAGTTTTAAGATTCTTTTGTATCTTCTTGATTGAATAATAATTTTTTTCCCTGTTGGTTTCATTTTAGTACACTTTCTCTAAGATATAAATTTGGAGTGATCTTATTTGTTCTTTTGGGTTTTATAATTTCTGACTTACATTACTTTTTGTTATCAGATATTTGATAGAAAATGGTGGTGATGTTGCTGCAGTTAATAATGATGGTGACTTACCGTTGGATATCGCCGAGTCTGATGAAATGGAGGATTTATTACAACAACATCTTGATGAAAGAGGTAAAAATCATTGTATTTTTCGGTAACATGTTTATTTCTTTACATTAAAAATTAATGAAGCTTTTCCTTTTTTTGGATACTATTATGATACTGTGTTGTATGTAAATTAAAAATTATTTTTTCCTCTGATAAATAACACTGTATTTATCCATGTAAGCCCTACTACCTTATAAGACCCTCTGGCTACTATTAACATTAATGAAAAAGAAGAAACCCTTTTGCATATATACTCATTTTACACTTAGAAACTTCAATAAATGGAAAATTTGGTATTAGAAAAAATAAACACTCAGTTTCATAGATTTATTTATTAATGTTATTATAATTATATAAATAACAATTTATAATCACTAAGCTTTTCAGTTAATCACCTTCTTCACTTTCATATCCAGATCCAGAATCGGTTTTCATCCTCTTCATTTTTCCAGAGGATATCATCTTCCACCCCATCTGTATTATTTGAAATGAAAAAATTTTTAAAGGTTTTAATCATCTGCTATCAGTGAAGATATATTTTCCCATGCAATTAATATAAATTCACAGACCATAGAGAGAGTTGGTCTTTTAATTCATTCAGTGAGTGTAAATGAATGATTTTTTTTTTGCCATCCAAGAAGAATAAAATTCTTTTAATGTGACTTTAAAAGTCTTATTAATAGTACATACATGTAAAGAATGAAAGAAAGAAATTAATCCTCCTGGAATAATTACTAATTCAGAATTGTTTTTCGATAATGAATTTTTCATGTTTTCAGTTAAATGTCTTCGAAAGCAATCAAGGATGGGAATAGGTTTTACCTTTTGCAAGCTTTTGAATTTATGAAATCAAATTAAATTCATACAATTAATCCATTAAATGTATATCATCATCCATTTTCTTTACTTCAAACAATTTTGGGGAATCTTCTTTGGGCATTTTTCTTGAAAATAGCAGAAGGTGAAATTTTTGGTCCAGCAGTTAGAAATGGGAAGTATAACTGCATATTTTTGTTTATCATGATCAACAGTTTGAATAGGACACAATTGTTAATTCTTCAACAACAGTAATTGAACAAGGGGTTTTTTTTTACTTAACTTTATCAAAAAATATTTTTTTTAAAAAAGAAGAGGAATGACACATTTACAAGTTTGAAATCAACTGAGTAAATGAAAAATGTGAAGAAAATTTACTTGAAATGAATAAAACCAAAAACTGTAATGTACTTTGTTTTTAGAAACTCCTTTTTTTCTACGTAGTTTGTTGCAGAATAAGGAACTGTTACTTGAAATGTAACAGTATTAACCCTTGTACTCTTCCTCTAGATGGCAGATGTGGATATTATAATAAAATAGATCTTTATTTACATGTTATACCTGTTTTTGTATAACCTTAAATATTTACAGTCGTATGGTGATACTGGCTTGTAATATAATCAAATATTATACATCTTTCATGCAGTAATCATTCAGTCATTACAATGATTCGATTATGACCTGTACCCTGAAATTTTAACTAGGAAATCATGAAAAATGTATTATGTATCATGAAAAATGTATAATGCTTGTGAGAATAAATGTGGTATTTTGTCTGTTACCAATTATTAGTAAGTTTTGTTAAAAAAAAAATAATTTAAATCTTTTTCCTTGTTAAAAACTGGTTATTTTACCCGGTTAGTAAATTTGAGGTGCATTTAAAAGCAATTCATTAAAAACTTTTTTTCTGTAGTTGAAAGAATTGATGATTTTTTATTTATTTAAGGGAACAAAGATTATCATCTATTTATGTTTAATTGTTTTTAATTTCTTTACAGAAAAATTAATAAGCTCAAACTAACTGTAAATTTTTATTAGGAAGATAATTCTTGCATAGATTGAGATGCGATTCTAGGAATAACTAAATCATATGAAATGTTTTCATAAACATTATTCAATACCAAGTGTTCAATTTATTTTATGATTGTTGTTCTTACCCTAGCTATTATCAGGTATCTATTAGAAACCAAGTTTAGTTGATTGAGCCTGTTGATTTTTAAGTTAAATAATTGTTGATTATTTTTTTTTTTATTTTTTTTTTTTTTACCTCCGGAACCACCGTTAGGTTATATCTTCAGAGGATGAGATGAATGAATT
>JAAAKQ030297365.1:0-10216 GCA_010016005.3 Zanna intricata
AGTTTTTCTAAAACGTTTTCAGGCATATGTTTATTGGAAACTTTTTCCTTATTTTTAGATATAGAATCCGTTTCCGAGAGATTGCCGTGAAGTTTTGATACACCCTGTATATATAGATGTATATTCACTGAAAACAATATTTTTAAATTTAAAAATAGTTTTAAAAAAAGTTACTGGAAAAAGGAAGATAAGACTGTTTCTAACTGAAATCTGTAAACCAAAATTTTTCCCATCTCAATACTTCCTTTACTTCATACAAGGAAGTAAACATAATTTCCGAATTTTAAAGAGCATTATTCTTATTTATATTATCCAAATTATTATTATATATTATTTATTTATCCATATTTATTCTTTCTTATCCTTTTTTAATAATGGAGATTTATTTCTTTTTTACTTCTTCTAAATAACTTCTTTCATACAAGGACTTTTATTTTTGACGATTCATATTTTAATAAGAAATAAAATCAAAAAGTAAAATAAAATAAACAGTCTACATCCGTGGCTGAGTAGGTAGCATTTCAGCATTTTGTGTGGAGGTCTTAGATTCGAATCTCGGTCAGATATGGCATCTTTCACGCACTATTAATTTCCACCGAGCTAGTCACCATAACTGTTAACCACAGGTCTTTCATAGAAAAAAAAAAAAAAAAACTGTAATAAATTGTAAATAAAGAATAACTGTTTAATTAATTTTTTTTTAGCAATCGGTCCAACAGTTAAAAAAAACAACTTCGTAACCCTTAATCTGGAACCGATTTTAAAATATATCAATTAAAGAAATATTCATAAAAAATGAAGTTATTTTTAGATAGTTTTTTATTAAACAACCAAATTATTATTTTTCTAAGTTTATTTCTCATTTTAATATATGCGTATGCTAACTACATAATCTTGCTCACTTGAATTTCAGCTGACATATCTTACCTATCAATTTATTCAGTTTATCTTTCTTGTTAAACTAAGTTCATTAAAATAATAAGAGGTTTAATAATAATAATAATAATAATAAAATATTTGCACCATTCACACCTACTATAACTACAAACGAGTTTTTAATATTTAAATAAAATTTATATATATCTAATAAAAACCACCCTTTTAGTATATTAAATTATACAAATAGATGATAAAAATCGAATTTTATGTGCAAAATGTCTTAGTGTGGTTGTATATTATTTAATTTTATTATTATAGAAAAACTATAAAATAAGTTTATATAGGACAACTGCAGACACTGTTATTACTTAACTAAGATTAAGTTCAAAACTGTCTTTACGAGAAAGTTGTTAAGGCATCTATCTACTTACTAATAAAAAATGAATGAAAAAATTTAATTATACTTCATATGCTTTTTTTTCTGAATTAATCAGGAAGTTTATTATTTATAAGTCCGATATTAAAGTTCAATATCTTAGAACCGCTAAAAAAATTATCTATTTAAAAATTTTTATTCTTTTTTGAGAAGTATAATTAAAAAATTATACTCTTGAAATTCCGAGTTAAAGGGTTAAAAAGGAGTAATAATGAAGTTTACTATTTTTTTCCGGTAACAAACGAAGATATCATCTTGATTTTTGGTTGTAATCCTACCCTACTAAATGGAATTTGTATGTGTATCTGTGTGTCCCCATTTGTTTAGACCGGAATGTCAGATCACTAGCGGAAAATCCCGATTCGTTAGTTGAAGAATTTTAAGAAATGGTACTTGTGTTGGAGGTATACAAAAGAAAAAATGTCAGGACATGTAGGTAAAAGCAGTGAAGTCTTGACAGCTGCATTGGAGAAGGAGGAAGTTAATAGATGAGGTGATGACTGGAAACTACAAGAAGAAGAAGAAGAAGAAGAAGGGGAAAGCGTGAGACAAAAATGGATAGAACAGAGGTGGCAATAATCCTGGCCTCAGGCAGAACATCAAGTAGGACGATGATGAATAATTTATAATTGCCCTTTAATTTTATCTCATTACTAGCCGGCCAGTTTAACAGAAATCTGAACCCTCAGAGCCCAGGTAAACCCGGAGTCAACTCAGAGGTTCCTCAGGGACTCCCCGGGCCACGGGATCTGCTCTAGGGCCGCAGAGCTCGCTTCGCTCGCCATTACGTGTTGCAGGGGGGACGGCGCATTGGACATTCTCAGAGCTCGCTTTGGTCTCCATTCCCGTCTAGCCAGATGGCTCCATCCCTTGAACAACCCATTATTCGTTATTTTCATGATTGTGAAAATAATACTGATAAATAACAATTAAAATATTCAGGATTTATAGTAACCTGAAAAAAAAACTAAATTACAAAAGACAGAATAATAGTAGCTTTTTTCTGATGAATTGCGAAGGAATACCAGTTATGTACCCACCGCGAGTGAGTGATTCTTGGGGGAGTTTCGAGTTCATAACAGGTTCCGCAAAGATGTTACTGAATATACGTATATGGCCTGTGCCCTACCGATTAAACCTTCTCTCACCGCTTCTGACCCCCCCCCCCCCGGAGGACCGGACCCACAATTAACATAACGCAGCCTCGGGAGGAGTCTTCGGGTTTAGATTATCCAAAGTCTCCGTGCATCATCACCGGCGCCAAGCCATGCGAGCACGGATCAACCTCAAAAAAAAAACAATTGCTATTCGATGGAACCTGCAACGCTTGCAGAGGGTGCACCGTAGATTATTCTTCAGGAGTCGTATCCTCATACAGAACCATCTCGTATGAGGCGTGTGTTTGGGAGTCCCCCTATTGATTTGATTGGAGAGCGCGTTGACAACTTTAATGACTTGAGTAATGTAGAATCCAAGACAGCCGTCGCCCAGAAATGGCAGGAGAGTTGGTCGGCTACTGAGAAGGCCAAATGGACCACAAGATTGATCCCCATAGATGGGTGGAATATAAGAAGGCATGGCAAGGCTAATTATTATCTCACACATTGCTGACCGGTCTCGGTGCATTCGAAGCATACTTACAATGTAAGAGTAGACAAAAGTTTTCAATTTGCATGTACTGCTCGGATACAGACATGGTAGATGTAGACACTTTTTTAAGCGAATCAACTGGCGTGCATCACGAGTCAAAACAGGCCCTCTTGAACTAGAACCAGAGAGCTTAATAGAGTATTTGCTGGCTTCTCCGGGAAGTGGAACACCACTGACTACCTGGCCCGAGAAATTCTACAGACTAAAGTCGAAGTAGCAAGACGCCGAGGTTTCTAATGAGGCAGGGACTGATTATTTGTATAAGACCTAAACGTCTCTGAGAGCAACCTCCATCGTAGGTGAAGAGCATGACTGGAGGGAGAGGGGATGAAGGACATCTTCCTGTGGAGCCATATTCCACAAAAAACGGAGAGCCTGCGGAGCAATTTGGAACGACATAGCTTAATGTTTTGGCTTAGACCGAATTTAATTTCATAAACATGGAGAATTCCATAATTACTAAACGTTTTCTTTGCAAGCAGTACCTGAAAGGTATCATTATAAAACCAACAATTAACTAACGCGTTGTAAACACTCCGACTTCTTGAAAAAATCTTTTAAACTTTTTCAAGGTTAAAAATACTACAAATTACTACAAATACTACAAATTACAAGTAGCATTTTGGTTCCCTTGCAGGGAAAATGCATTGCACATATTATCTGACACTTTAAATCAATCTGAATGAAATCAGCAGTTAAATAATGAATTATTTGTACTGACGCAACGAAGTTACTTCATACGCCTTGAAGGATTTCGTATAAAACTATGAAATTGATTAATGTGCTGTAAGTTTCGAGTATTGCCGTGAAGGGAATGGAGCAAATTTATAATATTTTGTTTTTGATTGTTCATAACTTTTTACAGCTACATCCAAACCGTGTTATTCAAGGGTAAGATAGGTTTAATTTTACCTAAGAGCAGTTATGTAAAATTTTTACTTCCTTGTACGAAGTAAAGAAGTTTTGTGATCGCGAAAAATTTCTGTTTTTAGATTTCAACGGTAACAACCGTTTTGACCATCCCTGATTCCATTTTGACTAGTTTTGGTGTGACGTCTGTATATATGAACGTACGTACGTACCTTACGTATCTCGCATAACTCAAAAACGATTAGCTGCAGAATTTTGAAAATTTTCAATTTAGATCTGTTGTCACATCTTGTTGTGCACGTCCCCTTTTGATTGCAGTCGACTGAACCAAAAGAGTCCAAAAAAGATCAAAATCCAGAAAATATGGATTTTTCTTAACTGTAGTAATAAACCGTCATTGAAAGCTTATAAAATATATAAACAGAAGTAATATTTATTTTCATTAGTTCCAGAGTTATAGCCAAATAAAATTTTAATTAATGAATATTTGGATCTTACAAGGGAAAATCTAATCTTTCGAATTAGACTTCATTTCTTTTTTCTTTTTATTAACTTTTATTTTAATTAATTTTTTTTTAACTTTTTTTCTAATTTAAATATATTGATCAATCACGAATTAATAATTATTAATAAATAATAATTCAATAATAACAATAAAAAAAAATCAGAAGTTAATTGTGAAATAAAATTTTGTGCGTGTATATATAATACACCCATAAAATGTGTATATGTAATTTAATAGGCTTTATTACCTATGTGTATATGTGAAAGATTTGGTGAAACATCTGATAATTTAATATTAATTGAATATTATAATTTAGAATCATATTATTTTTGGATTTTGGTATAAGAAGTCATGTAGTGACATCACATTTTTGTTTGCAAAATTCTCAAATTTAAAACACAAAAAGATAAATTGTTTTTTATAAGAAAAAAAAAGCTTAATACACTAAGATAATTGCTGAATTTAATTTATTGAAAGGAACAATTAAATTTTAGTATTAAATAGTTTTATTTTATTTAACTTTTGTGTCACAGCTTGATTTTTACAATAACATTCTTCTTAAAATTAAAAAAAAAAGATATTGATAACGTAGGAAAAATTATTTTTGAAAAAAATTCCTTTAGTTTCGTCTGACTTTAATATTCAATTTCAGCAGCTGCTGAAGTAGGAAGATCTCGCAATAGAACTACAATAAAAGAATTACCATTGTCGTTATTTATTCTTCTTAATATAACGGACACTTATTCAATTATTATTTCTTTATATATATATTTTTAATTTTTTTTACTATTGATTTTTACGTTTAAGTTTATTAAAAAATGTATGCGCTAATTCATTTAGATTTATTTTATATTTTAATAAAAAGAAAAAAATAATATTGTACGTTAGTGTAGTCCACATTAACAAATTAATTTAATTAAGATGTTTTTTCTATTTTTTGAGTTTTCATTATATTTAAAAAAACACAATTTGATAAACGGGTATTTTACTTCCTTGTACGAAATATTTTGATCGCGAAAAATTTCTGGTTTTCAGATTTCAACGGAAATATCCATTTTCAACATCCCAGAATCCATTTTGACTAGTTTCGGTGTGACGTCGGTACCTACGTATGTATTAATGTATCTCGCATAACAGAAAAACTATTAGCTGTAGGATGTTGAAATTTTGGATTTAGGACTGCAGTAACATCTAGTTGTACACTCTCCCTTTTAATTGCAACCGACTAGATGAAAAGTATTCAAAAAAAGCCATAAAAAAATCGCAAAACTTTGAATTTTGTGCTTTTTCTTAATTACACTAACCAGCCCTTATTGTGAGATTTCAACGATATATCAGAAATAGTACTTATTTTCATTGGTTCCAAGAGTTGTAGCCAAATAAAAATTTAATTAATTAAGAATTTGAATCTTAAAATGGGAAGGCCCAATGGTTCGAATCCGACTTCATCCTCTTATTTTTGTATTTTTTAAATTAAAATATATTGATTTATTAATATCTTTTAAAAAATATGAAACAATATCAGAAGTTATTAATGAAACTAAATTTTATGCATTTTTCATTAAAAAAAAATGTGTATGTAATTTAATAAGAGTTCAAGGAAGTCAGGTGGTGTCCGCATCAGATTTTTTATTTGTGGTTTTGTTTTTAGAAAAATGTTTTCAATACAATGCGGCTCCTTTTTTCAAAATCTTTGTTTTTCATTTTTTTAATTTATTTTTCAGTATGGGTGTAAAACACATCTTTATAATTGTTCCAATGTTTAATATAACACCAACAAATATGTAAAGTTGTAGAAGTTTGTAGGTAGACGTTGTTTGAATGCACGGAGGATCAATATGTATGTATTATGTATAGCAGCTGATGTGATGTAGTCATTTAAATGAATAAGTACCATTTCTTGGTTAAACGATTATTTATTGTTATAAATTGTAGTATATGCATTAATGACGTTGAAGATATAATAGTATTATATAGTATAATCTTGAGTAGTACAATTTTGTTGTATCGTAATTAAACTTATGAATAATAAACTTGTATGATGACATAAACGACTTATGAATATTTTACTTATGAGTGATACGTTGCAACTAACTTGTATGAAGTACTACAAGTTACTGGCTTGAGGTCATGCTTGCTACTGACCGAGCGTATGAAATTGTACAGCCTTCTGCCGGTGTCTTTACTGTAACTGAATATGACTCGAATCGAATATCAAGAACGAACCGACCATGTCGGTGTCTTTTTTTTTTTTTGTTTGTTTAACCTCCGGAACTACAGTTAAGTATATCTTCAGAGGATGAGAGATGAATGAATTGTAGCGTATGTGAAAAATGCCGTGCCTGACCGGGATTTGAACCCGGGATCTCCGGATGAAAGACAGAGACACTACCACTCCGCCACGGAGGCAGGCGATGTCGGTGTCTACCTTCAACATTCTCAACGCGCAGAACGTAACATAAAATCGTAATAAAAAAACGTAATATATTATTTAATATTTGATACGTTTAAGAACGTAATGTACTATATAATATGATACATATAAGAACGTAACGATGGGAATGACGTAAATCAATTGGAAAAAAAAAAGGTAAAAGCGTATTTTCTAAGTAGCCCGTATAAATTTACACATACATCATATTTGGTAGCCTATCTAAATACTAATATCTCCATTTAAAATGATACAACATGTTCATTTCGTTCCGGACCCGTTTATACAGATTTTGTTTTAGGTATCCTTTTATCTTTATTCACCTCACTTAACTACATTAATATTTTTTTTTTAGCTGCCTAACGGAAATTTTTTCTAATCATTGATTTTTTCCTTAATCTGTTTAGTTCTTTTATCTCATTTTATTTGTTTGATGTTTTTATAATTAAAATGATGAATTTAAAATAAATAATCAATAATATATTAGTTATTTTATTTGTCCGTCGACATCACCACCCTCATCTCAGCATTTACATTCAAGATCATTTAGGTGGCGCAAGTCATTATGATATAATTAAATGTTGCAATATTTTATTTTTAAATGTCACCAAAATTAACCTGCAACGTGAAACGAAAACAAAACCAGAATAAATAATCATCGAATAGATAATAAAAACAATACTGTAACAAACTTAAAAAAAAAAACCTTAAACAGATGTTTAAGGTTATCTACTAAATCTTTAGTTGAAAAGCATTTATTGAAGAAAATATATGTTAGAGTTGTGAGTTTAGAATTCCTCTTGAAAAAATAGAGTAGTAAATACTTTAAAACATATTTTACAAAAAGACAAAAATTAACCAGAATATTTTGTGTAAAAAATAAGAATAAAAATGCTTAGTGTTTGAATTTGCGCTTATATTCTGTATGATACGGATTGTTATATGCGTGAATGTTTGATAAGGATAGGTCCAGCTCAGTTACTTCATCCAATTCCTCACGGGCCATGGAAACTTTGAGGCATACCTTCACAGATTCGGAAAGAGGGCATTCCCGGAGTATGTTTACTGTGACAGCATAGATACACCGGAGCACACGTTCTTCGACTGTGCCTGGTGGGATCACGAAAGGAGACTGTTGAGGCTACAATGGCTAACCCCAGACAATGTCGTGGATCACATGCTCCGGAGAAGAAGAGAATGATGCAGTGTGGAACGGATGGTCGGAACATACTGAGGACAAAAAAGACGGAGGGCAGACTCAGGGAGGCAGCCGGCCGTATGTAAAGAAGATAGATGGAGAGGACGAGGACCATTCAATCAATGCTCACCGACGACTATTATTTAAGATTAGATTAATTGTAGCTAGGTGCTAATATCGTGTAATAACGGTTTTTACCTGTTCTGTCTCATTTGTTATGGCGTAAGAATATTGTACGCCTGGGATCGAATCGTGGCTACGATTACAGCCCAGAGAGGCAGCCCAATTACTGAGGATGCCTTTGTCCGGGACACACGCAAGAGCGTCCTAGGTCGCGGTATTTCTGATGACGCATGAAGGCCCCTCAAGGTATGTAAGGAACTCGTGGGAGGGGATGGGTGCGTACAATACGTACCTGGCCCAATGTAGGTTAAGGACAGGAAGGTTAGCTCCCCAGGGGAGGGATCAGCTCAGTAAAATATAAATAAGACACAAATTTATTTATTTACTTGCTGGTATATCCAGGGGGGCTTCACCCCGTAGATTCTCAGGTCCGATTCAAGGACTCCTCAGGTCTTCTAGGGTAGACCCCAGGGTTTTAGAGCTCGCTTTGCCAAAAAAAAAAAAAAAAAAAACATATATATATATATATATCAATATTAATGTAATAAAATGTTATGTACTTTTCATTTTAAAAACGAGTGTGTATATAGTTTAATAGGCGTTCGAGGAAGTCATGTGGTATCCTCATCAGAGTTTTTTTAAAGATATGCTAAAAATCTGTATTTGGTCTTAATCTAGCTTTTAAACATTTTTATTTGAGTAAAATATATTCTGGAATTATATTCAAACTAAAATATAATTTTAACAATATCCAATATGTAATTAAGAGCCATTTTTAATGGTTCATATTAATTCAATTAATAAATTGAATTAATATGTTATATTTGTCAGATGCCAAAAGCGTGGTTTCGCAAGTGTGAAAAGATAATTAAACATTAAACTATCTATCTATCTCTATTTTATACAATAAGCTGGTTTCAATTAGTGATGAAAATTTTGTAATATTTAAAGAAAATGTAACAGATGCAAATGAAGACCAAAACTAAAATAAATTCATTTTGTTTTATTTATTCGTCTGTAGATATAATGGGAAGAGTGTATACCTTAAAGTTTTTTTTTTAAATCTAAACAAATTTTTTTTTTAATGTCTCATAAAGAAAATAAATTTTCTAATAAAAAAAAAGAAAGATAAAATAAATTGTAAATAATCTGAAAAAGAAATTTTATTCTAATGCTCTGAATTCCAAAAAATCTATTTTTGTCCTTTTTGTATGTCCGTCTTTTTTTTTGTATGGTAAATGTCATGCATGACTGGGATCAAACCCGGAACCTTCGGATGATAGATCAAAACGGAAATGAATATAGAAATTATTTTCTTCCGATAAAGAAATATTATTTATAGCATCTATAGCATTTACAAGCTCTGGCCAAGCCCAATTAAAAACTATGCAGGTAATATCATTAATTCTCACTCGGTAACAAGTCACTTGGTAAAAATGCTTTAAACTACTGCTATGTTGTGACGTTACAGATGAACAGTAGAATAAAATAAATTAATAATATTTAAAGTATAAAAATGTAATTCAATCTGCCTGGTCTCGAGAACTCAATCGCCCGGTTGACTCGGTACCTGGTGCGTTAAGCCTCGTGATAAAACCAGTCTGCCGACCTTACAAACGAAATTTATTTTATATAAGTAATGAAATTACATTAATTTAATTAGTGCCGGACGTTACCGCTAGATTTAAATACGGTATGTCTGCGCGCTTTATTTATAATCATTGAATTAAATAAACGAACAAAAAAATTATATTTACATAAAATGATAAATATTTTTAATTAATTTATGTGTGTAAGCTGTGCATCAGAAAAAAACCTTCAATTGTAGGGGTTTCCCGAAACGCGGCTTTACCCGCGTGACAGATAAAGACATAATTTGGCTTTAGCCATGGTATTTATCCAGCTTGACTTTAGTTTTCTTTGCTATTTAAAAAGTAATATTTGATCGGCGCATGAAATTTTCTTTCGTCTGATTTTATCATAATATAATACTTAATGGTACCACCTTAAAGTTAAGAAAAACTTCAAATTTACTCAATACGACAATTTTTTTTTTTTTTTTATATGTTGTTTATCGTGGGCGAAAAACATCTCCATGTTATCATCGCCCGGAATAAAATTATA
>JAAAKQ030297387.1:0-10216 GCA_010016005.3 Zanna intricata
GAATGAATTGTAGCGTGTGTGAAAAATGCCATGCCTGACCGGGATTCGAACCCGGGACTTCCGGATGAAAGACCGAGGCGCTACCACTCGGCCACGGAGGCCGGCAGGAGTGGTTGACCTGAGATTGTACGAATACACTTCACGTCACATTCATACACATCATCCTCTTAATACCTTATGATAGTTACGGAGGCTAAACAGAAAAAAGAGAGTAGGGAGCCTACTAGTAGGCATACAATTTGCACTTGGCACCAGACCTTGCTGAGATAGGTTTTTCTCTTAACCATACAAAATCATCAGGACGCCCACGTGTCCCTGAAACTCTTATGGGACAATTCGGAGAAAGCTATCACGTGGTCCGAAGAATACAATTCGACGTGTGTCACGTGAGACTGGAATTCCGCAAACGACTGTTTACCGCGTATTACGTAAACGATTGCACTTGAAGCCGTACAAACTAACTGTGTATCAACACATTACAGATAAGAACAAAGTTGCTCGGCCGCAGTTTTATATGGAAATAATGATTAGAATTGCAGACAACGATACATTTTTAGTGATGAGTCAATGTTTTACATCAGCGGCAAGATGAACACTATATAACTGTCGAATATGGGGTAGCGAAAATCCTTATCAGACATCCCAAAACATTCGTTATTGCCCTAAGGTCAATTCAATTTTTTTTTTTCACTAAGCATAATAGGTCTGTTCTTCTTCCAGGAGGCAACAGTAAATTGTATCGTTTATCTGGATATGCTTCAAAATTGTGTAATTCTTCAATAAGACTATGATAACCAAGATCCGATGCCAGTATTATCAGCAAGAAGGGTCATCACTTCTACCAGAAGTCTAGAATAGGTAGAAGTCACTGCCGCCTAGAAGTCCGGATTTGTTTGATACTCGATTCCCAGGTCGGTGGATCGCTCGTGAAGGTCCAATCGCATGGCCACCTCGCTCTCCAGATTTGACCCGTTAGATTTTTTCTTATGGGATTTCATTAAAGTTCGGGTTTATTTACCACCTCGGCCTGCCGATCTTGTTGAGTTGAGACTTCAAATAAAGCTACAGTTGCAGAAGTAACGCCCGACTTGCTAGTTTCAGTCAGGAACGAAGTCGATTTCAGATGGGATATCGCATTACAGATGGAAGCTACACCTAACCAAAGTGAACAAAATTGATGTGCTTTTATATGAAATGATACCTCAACCGAATCTGCAAGTTATCTCAATAAAGTTTTATATTTTTCCATTTTGAGTCACCCGGTATTGTAACGATCATGTAATAGGTAGAAGGATCCAATTGTGGACATTTGTTTAGGATAACAAGCTGTTTGATCGAATGTAATCCGTGCCCTATATATAAAAATAAAAATTTTAGCTAAATTTGAAGAAAATCGGTGTGATCCATTCCGGGCACATCCATACATAAATATATATTTTTATATACATTTGCTCAAATGAACTAAGTAGACCTTTTATGTAAAAATTTGCAATAAAAATCCGATACCCACATATATCCACACTTTTTCCCCTTTAATATAACTATATTAAAACTATAATATCTTAATATAACTGTATTAAAATAGCCAGAATAACTGGTTGCTATTTTCGCCGGCGAAGTAAAAGGGTTCAGTAAAAAAGTGATAAGTGATAAGAATATTGAAAGATTTTTATTGCTACGTAATGAAAATTGACAAAAGAAATAAATGAAGTTTGTTAACTTTATTTACATACGTATTAATTATATAGGTTATTACATACAGAGTGATTCAGGAGGATAGGACAATACTTTGACGACTCATTCTAGAGGCTAAAAATAAGAAAAAAGTTCATATAAACATAGGTCCGAAAACGCTTCGTTAGCGAGTTACACAGGGTGAAAGATTTCGCCCAAGTTTCAGTTCCTCCGGGTAAATTAAGGCATTCTGAAATTCCGGGAAGGTCAATTAAGGGGCAAATTCAATTGTTTATTATGGTTTTTCAGGTGGGAAATCGAACATAATAATTGACATTATTTACTTAATCTTCTTCTAATTTTCTTATAATTAAATTCTCTACAATTTATGTTTAAAAACTGTATGATTTATTGTCAATTTAACAACGTTATTGTACGTCAAACGTAAAAAATATGTGTTTTTTTACCCTATTTTTGGCGTTTTACATGGGATATCTTAGAAACTAAGAGAGATACAGTTCTGGTACCTATTTTTTCGATTTCCCAGCTCAAAAATCATAAGAAACAATTGAATTTTTCCCTTAATTGACCTTCCCAGAATTTCAGAAAGCCTTAATTTACCTGGAGGGACTGAAACTCGGGCGAAATCTTTCACCCTGTATAACTCTGTTTATATGAACTTTTTTCTTATTTTTAGTCTCCAGAATGAGTTGTCAAAGTATTGCCCTGTCCTCCTGAATCACCCAATTATTGTATTATGAGTACAATACAGTAAATACACTTAATTATATGTGTAATGAAAATATACATACTTTTACATATTCTCTATTTTTCGTGTACATCAATTATGTTAAATAATTATTGTTGATTGTTCTTTTTTTATGGATTTTTTGTAAGTATTTATTTATTGTATTAATTAAATACGTAGCGGAGCGGTAGCGTCTCGGAGATCCCGAGTTTGAATCCTGAACAAGTATGGCATTATTCATACGTTACAAATTTACATTTTCATTATTCCCACGCGCAAACTTATTTGTAAGCTTATATGGTGAATTGCTCATCACACTTTATTTTGGAGATTATATATTACGAGAAATTATTTTTATATATACGCTTGAGTTAATGTACTACTAATTATCGTAAATACATCAATTTAATTCGACGTAAATCTTGTTCAGACGTTTATTATGCAGTTTTCAATTTCCTTATCAGTTTATTATTTGGTACAGAGATTTTAAACATTCTGTAAAATTATTTTTATTTAAAATTTTTTTAAGAATGATGATTTTTGTTTTGTTTTAAAATTTGGTAATTCAAGTAAATTATTTAATTTTTAATAGGAAATTTTTTAATGAAATTTCTCATAGAATTTTCGTTTTATTATTATTATTTTTTTTTTTACAATTAATCTTCATCTTGCTCAGTAAAGAATAAAAATAAAAATAAAAAAAATAAATGTTAATGGTTAATCAGTTTTTTTTTTTTAATGTATAATCTGTAAATTTATTATAATTAATTAGCATATTTCTATTTTTATTTAATACTCTCTCGCAATAGAAGATTTCGTTAATAATTATACAGTTCGATAGTTGACCTTTTATATAGTTTCGGGTCGATCCAGCGTTTCGGTCCGTTTATTTAACCCAGACGATCAAATAAAATAATAATTTTTTATAAAAATTTATATTTAATCATAAAAATTGGAAATAGAATTATTTAAAAATAGTGATGTATATGATAAGCATAATTTTATTATAGATTTTCCTGTTATTGTTCCTTAGTATTTTTTATGTAACTTTTTTCTTTATTAAGAAATTATATTCATTCTGTCAAATTGTTTATATATTTTAGCTGCGTATTTAGTACAATCATTTTAAATTTAAATAAAACTGTTGGTTGAATTGTCTCTCTCAGATAATTGTAACATTGCTGATGGTTTGGATAAAATTACCTTTTACAATATTCATGTTGCCCTTAAAGCGAAATTTCTAGGAGTTTAAATGACAATTTTTCTTGGAATAATGTAAATTATTTCTTTTGAAACAAAATTAAACCGTTCTTAATAAAATTTTTAAGTTTGTCATGATTATTAAATATTTATATTCCCTTCTAAAATATCTCTAGGGAAACTCAAGGAAACAAGTTTTCTAGTTACAAAAATTGGTTCATCATTTCATTGTTTATCACCGATGAATATAAATCATGTATTCCAATGTATAGAAGAATATAAAAATAAAAAAAATACCTTTCGGCACACGCCGGAAGGCAGAGGTAGATTCCACCGGTGCTAAGTAGGGAATAACAGAGATTTATACTTTGTTAAAATGAAGAAAAACTTCAAATTTACTCAATACGATAACGGTTGCATGTGAAAAAGTGTTTCACATGTTTAGCATACTACAAGAACCGAAATTTTTCGCGATCACAAAACTTCCTTTATTTTGTACAATGAAGTAAAAAAGGATGTAATTTTCAAAACTTTTCTGTGTTAAAGTTTAAGTTATTTATAATTTTGGAAAGTTGTACACACATTGTGATAGCCCTTATATTAAAAGTGAAGGGAGATAAAGCAAAAGACAAAAATAAAATTAATTTTAAACAGATGCGTTTTTTTTTTAAAAAGGAATGTTTTCTGGATTATTTATGTGTTTAAAGTAAATAAAAAATTTATCAGTTTTTTTTTTCTAAAGTACCTCTGAAGAAAATTGAAATTGATTTTTTCGCATAAGTCCCCCCCCCCCTAAATCTTCTTACAATTCCAGTAACATTTTGGTCAACCCTTGCCGTTAGGGTTGGTCATATCAAAAATTGTTTCAAACAAAAGTTTTAAGTAATGTATAGAGGAGTAACGACCACTTTAAACCGATTCGATACTGTGTCTATTAAGGAAGGTATGATTTTTTTTGTCTTCGAAATCCCATTTTTTTTAATTCCTGAGCCAATGGTCGATGTTATTTAAAAAGTCTACTTAGATAAGTTTTAGGGCCCTTATCCAAAGAATTGTAGGAGTTTTAAACTTATTCGATATTTTAATTAATAAGAAAACTATCACGATATTTTTTTTTTTTTTTTTTTTTTTTTGGAAAAGCTCCTCCCATTTCCAACCCCATGGTCCGATTTTTCCCATTAACAAACTCGACCGAGATTTTGGATCATTATATTTTATGTGTCAATTTGAAAGTGATTGGCGTAAAATTATTGTATGTACAACGTTACTATATATTACAATACAATTATTACAATATTTTACAAAGTTACTTAAACTTTGAACTGATGTAGGTTTTAGGGTCTGGGGAGGATGTGAAACGCGAAGATATATCGAAATTCTCCTCTGGAAGTCGAATCATGGTACCGATTACAATAGATAGATTTCATAAGAAAGTTACCTATTCATAAGCTTTCTTAACTCTACCTACAAATGTAACTGATACTTTTGATTCTATTGTATTTACGAATTTGCGATCCTTTTTAAAAATAATAATCACTTCTTAAGAAATAACAGTATCCATTATCGAACCAGACAAAGAAGTGACTCAGCACAGTATTTCGGGTTAGGAGAAAGGGTCATATTATGTTTCAGTTATCATTTTAAAATTCATCCTCATCAATTTATTTGAAATAAAATTAAAAGATTTTATTTTATAGAACTATTACTAATTTGTAATTTTTTTTAAACGCTTTCCTGGTGAATATAGCTAGAATATATTACATCCAGAAAACATTCCTTTTTTTAAAAAAAAAATACCCATCTCTTTAAAATTAATTTTTTTTTGTCTTTTGCTTTATTTCCCTTCACTTTTAATATTAGGGCTATCACATTGTGTGTACAATTTTCCAAAATTATAAATAACTTAAACTTTAACACAGAAAAGTTTTGAAAATTACGTCCTTTTTTCTTCATTGTACAAAATAAAGGAAGTTTTGTGATCGCGAAAAATTTCGGTTTTCACATTTCAACGGAAATGTCCATTTTGACTAGTTTGGCGTGATGTCTGTTTGTAAGTACGTATCTCTCATAAGTCAAAAACAATTGGCCGTACAATGTTGGAATTCAGGATTTAGGACTATTGTAACATCTATTGTGCATCCTTTTTTTTTTTCATTGCAATTGACTGAACCAAAAGTGTCCAAAAAAGCCCAAGATCAAAAAAAATTTTGATTTTGGACTTTTTCTTAACAGCAGTATAAGACCTCATTGAGAGATTTTCAACGATATATCATAAAGGGTACTTATTTTCATTGGTTCTAAAGTTATAGCAAAATAAAATTTTAATTAATGAAATATTTGAATCTTACAAAGGTACACACATCGGTTCGAATCAGACTTCTTCTCCTTTCTTTTTTTTTAACTTTTTTTAAATTACCTTTTTTTGGTTTTTTTTAATTCAATTATATTGATTTATTAATAATCATTAACCCGTGATTGTAAAAAAAAAAAAAAATTACTATAAATAATAATTCAATAATAACATTAAAAAAAAATGTGAATAAAATTAGAAGTTATTTGTGAAATAACATTTTATGGACTTTTAAAAATATGAATATGTAATTTAAAAATGTGTATATGTAATTTAATAGGCATTATTACATATGGTTATGTGTAATAGATTTCGTGAATCGTCTGGTTATTTAATATTAATTAAAAATTATAATCTAGAATCGTATTCTTATTGGATTTTCGTACAAGGAAGTCGTGTAGTGTCCACATCAGATTTTTCTAACCTTTATCAAAATTGGTGTTAAATTTAGAGAAAACTTGGGCAAATTTGTAAGCTTAATCTATTGTTTGAGTATTTTAAAAAAACAAAAAAAAATTTTTGTTTATTTATCCCTTCTAAATAGTGTTTTTTTATAGCTCTATTTTTAAATTTATTAATAATTTTTTTTATTTGTCACTTTAGGGGAGATTAAAATATAAGTAGTTTTTTGCCCTTTCCTATATACCTCGGACCCAAAATATGTTTCTTTAGTTTATTATTTTTGTAAGAATCATTTCTTAAAAAAAAAAGTTACTAAATTTGTTTTCCACAGAGTAAGGTATCCACCTTACTCTGTGGAAAACAGAGTAAGGTGAATAGAAATAAGCATCAAAATTTCTGCTTATTTCTTATTTTGGTAATCATTATAACCAATAGAAATGTTCCATTGATATGAAGCAACAAAATTTAAAAAAATTGGTTTTTTTTTTGTTACATTAAAAATTTGACTTTTAATAATTGAATTGTAAAAGTTTTTCAGCGAACCAAGAAAAGTTTTGCTATGAAAAAGATTTGCAAAGTAGTACTTGATCGGCTTAGTTGGGAATCATGGTTTTATAAAACCGTTTCTCTTGATCCATCCAGGAAAATGATATGGTCGTTCGTTTTATGTTATCCATATATCCGTGAAGTAACATATTTTGATTTATGTTAGGGTACATAATATATTATTAAATACCAGTCAAAATTAAAAGAACTGTGTATTTATATGCCTATTGCCTTTTTTTTTGATGACCCTGATAATTATTTATAAAAATTCAAAGCGTTAATGCTTAAATAAATTGTTTTCATCGATTGTTTAATGTATAATGAGCAAAATGAAATGTTAATTAGTGAAGATATTATTTAACAATAATAAAATATTGAAGGTAATACTATATTCGTCTTATTATTGTACATTTAAATATTATATATATATATATATATATGTATTTATTGTTTTTATATAAAATAAGGAAAATATAAATGGTGAAATTAATTACCTTTAATAGTTTTTTAAACAAAAAACTAATTTAATGGCGTAAATGTTATAATATCTGGTTGTATGTAATGGTTAACTTCGTAACTGATAGTTCACTATTTAAATTAAAATCACTGCCTTCCGTCGGTGGCGCCTGAGTTGTACACGTCAAATGTAATAATTAACACTTGCAATATTGCATGACGGCCATTTTGTTATAAGGTTTGTTTGTCTTTTTTTTTAAATGTACTATTATTATTATTACTATTGTGTACTGTAGTATTTTTGCGTATATTGTATCTAATTTTTTAATATGTTATTTTTTATTAAATAAATATCCTATAGTAATTATGATGATGTTACCGACAGTAATGTTACGTACGTTAAAATTTTTTTTGTTGATAACTCGTTAAATCTACTCGTTATTTAGGCCTTTTGCGTTGATAAATTTTTTTTTAAATATTATTTTTTATTTATCTTAAAGCATTTGATATTTTTTTAGCTGAATTTTTCAATTTGTTTTTTTTTAGCAGGTGTAGGTGCTGTATAGTTTTTTTAATTTCTATATATTTAGTTTGTTTTTATGGCTTTTGTCAATATCTTTATATACATAATATATTTCTTTATTCACATAACAAAGGTAAAATGACCGTACTGTGAAAAATCTCATCATATTTTTCACTTTATGTAATAAAGATTAATAATATTATATTCGGATTAATATATAATTAAATAATTAATTATGCGTTATATTGGGTGATTAAAAACGGACTTCGAAAATTTAAAAACATCAACATTTTTTATTCAGATAATATACAAATTCGGTTCAGATCTCATCTCGTAGAAAAACACATCTAGTTTGTCAATCAACATTCATTTTGCTTCGATATAACTTCCATTTGCTACATATATTCCATCTGAAGTCGATTTCATTCCATACTGTAGCCAGCAAATCGGGCTTTATCTCTGAAAGCTGCGGCGATAATTCGAATTCTTAATTCAACGAGATCGCCAAGCAAAGGCGATACATAGATTCAAACTTTAATAAAACACCACAAGAAAAAATCTAGTGTGGTGAAATTTGAGGAGCGAGGTGGCCATGCGGTTTGGACCTTCATGATCGATCCACCGATCTGGTAATCGAGTATAGAGAAAATTTAGAAATTTTAAACTGTAGTGAGGTGTGTTTCGTCTTGCTGATCGTAATGGCGTCCATATCGATCACAATCCTCTAACTGAGGAATTAGAAAATTTTGAAGCGTGTCTAAATAAACGATACCATTTACGGTTGCCTCCTGGAAGAAAAACGGGCTGTTTGTTTGCTTAGGGCACAAAAGACATTGACCTTAGAGCTATCACGTGCTGCAAAGTTTCATGATGATTTTCGCTAACTCATATTCGGCAGTTATGGGTGTACACCTTGCCGCTGATGTGAAACGTTGAAAAATCACTAAAAATTTGTATCGTTGTCTGTAATTCTATCCGTCATTTCCAGACAAAAAACTGAGCCAAGCAACTTTGTCTTCATCTGTAATGTGTTGAACCACGGTTAGTTTGTACGTGCAATCGTTTACGTAATATTCGCCAAACAATCGTTTGTGAAATTCAATTCTTACTTGACACAGGTCTAGTTGATTTCTTGGACCACGTGCAGAGCTTTCTCTCAATTGTTGGGTAGCACCTTTAGGGACTCGTGTACGTCCTGGTGATTTTCTATGGTTAGGATACAACCTATCTCAACAAGATTTGGTATCAAGTGGAAATTGTACGCCTACTAGTAGGCTTCCTACTAATACTCTGTGAAAATTACATTAACTGCAGTTGCTGACTGCAAATCGTGAAACCAAAACACACAGCGGGTACGTTTCAGTATATGGTATATGGTCAGTAATGGTTACCAGTATATGTAACCATTTTTAACAGCACTGGAGGCCAAATTTGATACTAATGAACTACGTGCGTCAAAACTTGATGTTTTTTTGCTATGAAATGTGACCTCAATCGAATCTGTAATTATTTAAATAGATTTTTATATGCTTTTAAAATTGTGAATAATATTTTGAATCACCCGGTGTAGAGCACATTCGGTAAAAGTGGTGTGTATACCAGTTCAAGGATAACAAAAAGTAATTATTCCTCTGTCTACCAAGGAAGCTAAGAATATTTGAAATTAAGAGTTGTATCACAAGATATGAAATAATTAACACAAAAGAAAATTTCATATTAATAAGTTCGAAATAGCAGTTTTATGAAATAGTAATGTTAAATATATAACTGACGAGAATAAATAACAAGGACGGTATATTATAAAATAACAAATTGAGTGGAGTAATTAAAAAACGTATTTTTGTTCATATTTAATAAGTATAATATTTTATTAATATTCGAAATATACTGGTTTATTTAATCAACGTTATACTTCAAGATATTAATATTGTTTTTGTAAAAGAAAATCTTTTAATTTTATTTAAAATAATTTAGTCGAATGATCTCTGAAATGTTTATTTAAATACGGTATCCAAACGGTAAATATACAAATTTTTGTAACTATTTAATTTCGTACCTAATTGATATATATCAGTACTACATAAGAGTTGACAACTCATTTTTTAATCTAGAAAACAAAATTCTATGACTAAAGGTACAATATATATTGCCGGCCTCCGTGGCGCGAGTGGTAACGTCTCGGCTTTTCATCCGGAGGTCCCGGGTTCGAATACCGGTCAGGCATGGCATTTTTCACACAAGCTACAATTCATTCATCTCATCTTCTGAAGATATACCTTAACGGTGGTTCCGGAGGTTAAACCAAAAAAAAAAAAAA
>JAAAKQ030297398.1:12828-27061 GCA_010016005.3 Zanna intricata
GCTAAGTCTGAACTGTATGGTGGGTGATCGTAACTTTCCTATCCAAATGTTCTCAGTAAATCACGTGTCGGGTTCGCCATTCACTTGACTGCCGTTTTCTCTGTGGCGCGTAACACGAAATCCAAGTTTCATCGCCGGTATCAATTGAATTAAGGAACTCATCACCTTTTTCTGTGTAGTACATCAAAAATTCCAAAACAGATCCCATTGAAATTTTTTGTGATGTTCCGATAGGATCTACGGTACCCAACGTGCACAAACCTCACAAAAGCCTAAGTGATCATGAACAATGCGAATTATAACAGCACTTGAAACATCAGGAAAAAGAAGGGCCGGGTCGGAAGTCGTTGAACAACGATCTTTTCTGATTTCATCATCAACGCGTTTCAACAAGTCCTTTGTGATTATCGAGGCCCTCGCCGAACGTTCTTCATCAAGCAAACTAATTTTGTTATTTGTAAACTTTTCACACCATTTTCGGACGTTTCTTTCATGCATTACATTATCACAGTACACGGTAACCAACTGCCTATGAATTTCAGCCGGCTTAACGTTTTGATAGTTTAAAAAAAACGTATGGTTCTATGCATTTCACATTCCGCGGCAATATCGATTTTCCTTTCCGTTTTATAACGTAATAACTCACAGGTGATCAAAGATACCAGAATGCGACAACTTACAGAAAACAGTGCAATGTGTACATTACTAACTTGGCCATGAATGACACTGATTCTCCAAACTTAAGGAGAAAAATTTCCCAGCGGTCTTTTCTTTAGAGATATCACTCGTACATCTGTAGAAATAAATCGTTTAACATATTAAATTCAATTCTTGTAATATCACGTAGACGGTGTACTATATGTAGATATTTACGCAGAGAATCGTAAATGAATGTGGATTGTTTAATTAATATTTCTATACGCTTATGAGATAAATGAATGCTCTCTTCTATTTGCTCAAATTAATTTGTTGTCTGGATGGTTCTCGGTCTGTGTTCGTGAAAAATGTAAAATTTTGTAATTGTACATGGTGAAGAACTAACAGCAATCAGGGATAGTTAGTATTTTATCGATCAAAATTTGTCATCTTCCTATCGGTAAGTTTAATACACACCTTCTAATTGCTTAAAAAAACAACGATTATGATTGGTTTATGCGCAATGAATAATGTCAGAGTTTTGTTGCCGGCCTCCATGGCGCGAGTGGTAGCGTCTCGGCCTTTCATCCGGAGGTGTAATAACTAACGGTAGTTCCGGAGGTTACAAAAAAAAAAAAAAGATTATGATTGGTTGGAATTTACTGCCTTATAAATTATCAATTCCATACACAGTTGTGATTGGCATGAGGTTGTGCTTTGTGAATGGTCAGTTTTATGCGTACTTTTGTATTGGTTCAGTATTAAATAATCTGTGCGGGGGGGGGGGGGTTACGTAAATGTGAACTGCGATATATTGGGATGTGAATGTTACTTGAAATTGGATTATTTATGGTATTCTGATTGGTTATGTATTAAATTAATCTGTTAGGGCGAGTAAACTTAAGTGTGAACTCCGATATGTTCGGATGAATGTGTTTTGGTTTCAATGTGAATTGGTTTATTTTTATCGGTATTGTATTCGAAGATTAGGATCGCATTTGCCTCATATATCATTCTTTTTGCGCAGGATAGCTGATGGTTATTTATAGGCAAATCATGCATAAATTTTATGTAATTGCACTATAATTTAACAAGGAATAACTTCTTTTTTTAAATGAAGCTAACAACTTGTTTTTGTACAGTCATAATGTTTTGCTCACTCATACTTTAACCTTTATCATTAAAAAAGATATCTTAAAAATTCATTGAATTTTAAACTTTTTTTTACCATTACCAGTAAAATTATACTTGTATTTGGAATTATACCTTGTAGATAGGGAATCTTGGAGAGCTGCATCAAACCAGTCAAATGACTGAAGACAAAAAAAAAAAAGAAGTATTTGGAAAGGAATAATATAAAACATATCTTAAGAAATTATCTGTGTAGAAACATAAAGAGATTGAATATTTACTTTCAAATTTCATCAAGTTGTAAAAATATTATTACTGCACTCATTACTTCACCCCATTACGTCGAATATACCGCCCCGTTAGTTATCCCGTTTGTTTCAAATATTAAAAGCCTTATTATTTTGAAATTCTTTCTTGATATTAAAAATAAATTTATGAGCTTATATTTTTGAATTTGCAAAGATTTCGACGTTTGTTTATTACTAAAAAAATAAAATTATTCCTTAGTAATATGAAAATAAAAAAAAAACCTTTAATCGTTACGCACTTGGCGTAAATCCTCTTCGAAGAGACTATATAGTTCAAGAAAATTATCATTAAAACCTCTTTAACACGTTTTACCATTAAATCATTGATTTAACTTTACTAAATCGGATGAAGTTGAAGTATAATGAAGTTTACTAAAATGAAAGTTCTGTCACGGCACGATATTCTAGAAATAAAAAAGAAGAGAGATTCCAAACGAAAATGAGCAAACTTTACTAAATCGGATGAAGTTGAAGTATAATGAAGTTTACTAAAATGAAAGTTCTGTCACGGCACGATATTCTAGAAATAAAAAAGAAGAGAGATTCCAAACGAAAATGAGCAGATTATGGTATTCGATATCATAGGGATTTATATTAAACGTACATTTTTTAGAGTTAGAAAAAATGAACATTAATTATTTTTTTACTACAAGATTCTACAAAAGATTCATTATAATTTCCGACTAGCCACTGGAGAAAAACTATTAAAAAACTATTAGGCAAATTCGTATTTAAAAAGTTAACATATTGGGAAAATTTAAGACCGAAAATATTTCGAAATTATAATAAAGCATTTTTACGAATAAAAGATTTTTGTTAGTATTATATTTTAAATGTTGCCCAACGTTCATCGAGTAAGACAGAATATCTGTGTAAATGTTCCCCTGTAGGAACACAGGGGCTAAATAATACCTGTTTTATAAATCTTCCCAGTGTAGTGAATATTCAGTTGCTACCTGCATGAAAAATGTTTAGAGCCCATTTCTTACGATTAGCGAGATCGTATCATCGGGAGAAATTTTTAACATTTCCTTTTCTGTGCGTTATTCTGTTGACAATGTCTTCCTCTTCCTCTTTCCGCTGAACAATATAAATTAAACACCTCTGAACACCGTTTAGTTTTTCTGCTATTAAAACAAATATGTTAAATTATGTGATTTCATTTTCATTTTCGGAAAAATTCATACATTTTTTATGAAAGCTAAATTTATATTTGTTGGTTTTAAAAGTACACAAAATATAAAGTGCAAATAACGTACTTTTTTTAGTAGAACCTATGCTTGTTGTGTAAACCATACAAAAATTATTACGAGTACATTTTTCAATTGACATAATTTTTTTTAGATTCATTTGCAGATTGAATTTTTTTTGAAAGCACTTTTTTACAAAAATAACTACCGCATCTTAAACTTCTTTGCTTTACTATGCTTTTTCTTTTAGGTTTATCCCTGGTTTCTACTGAAGCATTACATCGGATCAGTAGGTTGTACTAATATCTACTAGGTTATCTGGTAATCTTTTTATTCAAAGCCTTTAGGGGTTAAAATAAGAGACGTCTCTTATCTTGTTTACCCGGTTTTCAGAAATTATGTTTCATACATTTCCCAAACATTTTTCCTTAAAAAATTATGAAAATTTCTTGGTTAAATGTATATAACCGCTAACTATTTTTGTCGATCCTCGTTAATCTGTTGAAACGTTGAAAATCCAAAATTAATTGAAGTTACTCTGTCGTGATACTTTTCATTTCATGTTAATTACGATTTATTGTTTTCTGAAACCGTTTACTGTATTATTAAAGTTTCAATTTTCAAAACGCTAAACTTATATATTTTGTGTTTAATAATTGTAGAAATTAAATGTTAAAAGCTCGCAATTAATTTTTTCTATAGCGAACGGAAATACTTGAAAACAATGCTTTGCTTACGAATCAAAGTTTTATTGTAAAGAAACTTTATGATTGAATAACTTGCAAAATTTTGATTATTGGATTGAATTATAGGTTAATTAAACGTTTGAACAGAAAATGTAGTCGGCAGATGTTTCTATACAAGCTATTAATATTATATTACAATCGATAAATTTTTTGGCGCTTCTAAATATATAAAAAGTCTACTGCTTCATGTACAGTTTGAGCACTCTGGTAGAAAAAAGTAATCTAAGTTTGTGAAATTTAACTGTAGAATCTCTGATATTTCTCAAATTATATACTTTTATTCGACCGTTGTGGGTCATAGGATTTTAAGGTTTAAATTTTAATTTATCAATGTTTTATATAATAAATATTTTTCAATATTAACCCCACTCTGGATTAGTTAAACGGTTAAATTGTTACTTACCTACAGAAAATAAGATCTTGATATTTTATGAATTTATTTACAGAGTAGAGTGTATTGCCTGAGCTCGAAGAGAAGCGATTTTTTTTTGCAGAATTGTTAACCAGCTGAGAAAAAATCGCCAGAGGTTACATTATCCGACGTCACCACACCACCAAATACAACAAGCAGGCGCAAATTCAGAATTACAGGCGCAGTAAATTTGACGTATCGGATCCAAACTCCCAACCCGAACAAAATAGTTATGCCTGAACAAACTTTTTAATGCAGCAACTGTACATCTAAGCCTTCGCTAGCGTCTTACTTCTGCGTGAATATTCTGTAGGGAAAACTGATTAATTACTTCCTATTGTTCTGTACTTTATTTATTAAATGTGTAAACAGAAGATAGTTCTGTTTACTTTAATTTTCGGAAAAATTCATACACTTTTTTTTTTGGAAGCTAAATTTATCTTTGTTGGTTTTAAAAGTACATAAAATATAAAGTGCAAATAACGTACTTTTTTTTAGTAGAACCTATGCTTGTTGTGTAAACCATACAAAAATTATTACGAGTACATTTTTCAATTGACTTAATTTTTTTAGATTCATTTGCAGATTGAATTTTATTTAAAAGCACTTTTTTACAAGAATAACCACCGCATCTTAAACTTCTAATAAGTTCTAACAACTTTTAATAAGTTACAGGTAAAAAATATTTTTGAAGTAAATTATCAGTACTTCATAAAAAAAAAAAAAAATTAATCTTTAATTCGCGAGAATATTTTTTTATCGGACTGGTAGTCGGCGGTTTAAAACAGTGTGTACGTATGTTGTTACGATAAAGTTTGCTGTAGGAACGGTTGGCATCTTATATTCATCCTACTTCTGAAAAATTTAATCGTTGTCAAAATTACGAAAAAGAAATTCTATTATCTTTTATTATCGGAAGTTTTTTTTATTTTTTTTGGTAACCTCCGGAACACCGTTAATGTATATCTTCAGAGGATGAGATGAATGAATTGTAGCGTTTGTGAAAAATGCCTTGCCTGACCGGGATTCGAACCCGGGACCTCCGGTTGATAGGCCGAGAAGCTACCACTCGCGCCACGGAGGCCGGTACTATCGGAAAATCTAATTAAGCACAAATGTACTACTTCGTGAGAATGGAATAAGAGAAGTGTAACGACGTTTCCTGAATCGGAATAAGGAGAAAACTTCTATCGATTGTTTTTCAACTCTCTCGAATGTATTATTTTTCACAGTTAAAAGTCATATTTGTCACAAGCACTTTATCGCTGGAAAGATTTTGACATAGTACTTAGCGGCACTTATTGCGAAATCATATTTTTCAGTGAACATTCCGTGCACGGTTTTATTGTTACTGATTGCCAATCGTTAAAGTTGTGTTATAATGTTAACTACCTTCGTAAGGACTTGAAGTGAAAGCGGCTGTCATTATCTTTACTAGATAGGTGGTAAGAGTAATCTTGCTTATTTGGTAGCTAATATCGTTACTTTAGTAGAAATTTAATTCAGATAATATGTTACAAGCTAGGCGTTTATTTACCTGTTGCCAATAGTTGGACATATTACAAGAATCTCGCGAAGCGATGTTTTTTTTTTTTAACTTTCTATTTACCTTAAGCACTGGCTGACGTCTTGTAAAATATGATCTGTAAATTTGGTCACTCCAACACTGATTTCTGACAGGGAAATCAGAATAAAGACTGCGAGATCACTTAACTTTAAAATAATTATTCTGTACTTTATTTTAAACGGATAAATGCTAATAAAAATAATTCTGTTTTTCTTTTTATGTTAAAGAACTGGATTTGGACTACCTGGAAAGAAGGGCAGGGACCCGGCTAGATAGAAGTGCATTATCCTTACCGGAGACAAGTCCTGACTCGATGGATCTTGTCAAGGTGATTCTTTTAGGAGCACCTGGAGTCGGAAAAACCTCTATAATACAGGTAAGATGATTTTAACCCGATAACTTTTCGATCGACTTATATTTATAATAAAGATATGAGTTATATTTATAACTCATATCTTTTTTTTAAAGTTTCAAATAAATAAAATATTAAACATAAAAATGATTTACTGATGCAGATAATGGCCGCTGAATCTTTATTTAAATTCATTATTTTTCTTTCTACTCATTGTCGACAGTTGCACTGTTCTTTGGTATTTTTAATGAAGTTCACTATTAAACTAAACACTTAGTGGCATTATCAAACTAAAAGCGTTTCCACCCGTTGGAGAGTTGACTGGAGAAGTGAAGCTTTCACTTCTCCAGTTCATGGATCTTGCGAGCTGACTGATCTTTACTGTGCTGCGGTGTGGTAGAGATTTCACACGAAAATATTTCAAAAGTATAAGAAGAACGACGATCCGATGTTCTACTATCCGCTTCTATTTCGCTTCTACTACCCACCTCCATCTGCAGTGAAGAGAAGAGATTCCTAGAGGCGTTGTTACGTCTATTCGACACCAGACTGCTCCCAAGTGGTAGTTATTTATAGTTAGGCGGCAACTTCATAGATGAAGTATATAAAAGAATGGAAAATTGTAATTGTTTTTTCTTCGTATTCCAGATTCTTTTTTGAAATAGATTCTGTTTTATTTTTTTATACCTTTGTTCTTTATACCTTTTTTTATACCTGTGCGAAAGAGAATAATAAGTTATCACATGAAGATGAGAATAATTCTTCTTGAAGAAATCCAGAAGAAGGGATAATTACGACGTTAAAAAATCACTGTTTACCGTATTTTTACAATCTACATAACATAATATAGATCTCATAATATCTTTGATAATATTATAGATCAAAGATATTATCTTTGTAATTCCTTTTGTAATTAAAGATTTTTTTTAATGATTATTAAAGAATCTTAAAAATCCTCTAAAAAGAATCTTTGTAATGGGACTCTTCTTTATTGAAAAAATTCCTCAATTTCTTTTTAAAAAAGATAAAGTGAGGTGCACGTTGTTTTCCCCTTGCCCATGCTCTACGATCTGTAATTCTCAAAAAAATGAAGGAAAATATCGATAAGGATAGAAAAAGTAAAAAAATAAAAAATAATAGAAAAATAAAATAACAATATAACAAACATTTTGGTTTTTTCGTTAATTTCTTTTTCTTTAAGCGCAAAAATGCCATTTGCAATATAAGAGTCATTAGTAAGTTTAATTTTGTTTCGTGTTTTTTTTTTCTAAATCTCTCTGGTAATCATTTTTAGTATCCTTAAAATATTTAATTGAAAGTACATTTTATATTGTATCGTATTAAAAAGTATGAAAGATATATTTACGTCTTCTTTTGACTCAAAAGATACCTTTATTGTACTCTTAGTTTACATATTGGAGAAAATTTTATGATACGATTTCAAAGAAAGAGAAATAAGAGAGAAGACGTGGAGTATAGCGGGAATTTCGTTTGTTTCGGTTGGCTTCATCGATCCCACAATTGTAATCATATAATAATTAATGAAATTTAATTTTCATATTATTTTATTTCCTTACGATCTTTTCTCCTATAGTATAGCTCTTGAAGTAATTTCAAGTACTTCAAACAAAGAATAACTACCGATAAAGGACTGCAGTTTTAATAGAAATCAGAATTTTGTTTCCAATAAAGAATCTGTTCATGCATACGATAACAAAATAAAGTATCGTCAGAGACTTATAACTTATACTCAAACATAGAATTTAATATATATTTAATCAAGAAAAAGTTCAATGAATTTTAATTTACAATACAGAGATACATAAAAAGTAAATAACTGACCGTAACAATAGCTTCTAAACTATCATCGATTCATAGTTAATTTTAGAAAACATTAATAAAGTCGGTTATCATTAAAATCGATTGCAATACAAATTCTCAACTTAAAATTACGATCGGTTGAACACTTCAATATTGAAATTTTAGAAAACTGTCGTCTAAAAAATCCTTTTAGTGTAGATATTACGCCATGAACAGTTTCACTGGTGCACACACAGTGAAATATTGAGAAAATTCAACAATTTTCTATCTTTTACCTTTTGTAATTAAAGATTTTTTTAATGATTAATAAAGAATCTTAAAAATCCTTTTAAAAAGAATCTTTGTAATGCGACTCCTCTTTATTGAAAAAATTCCTCAATTTCTTTTTAAAAAAGATAAAGTGAGGTGCACGTTGTTTTCCCCCCTTTTTTTAATATACTCGTATATGGCACAGAGAAAGTATTTTTATTAGCTAAGAAATAATATTTCCGCTAGGTTATTTGTTATTCTGGACATTTTGCGACTGAAAAAATACTTTTCGCTTTATACCTGGGAAATATTTAACCTATAATCAGAAAATTGATGCAGTACCTTATACGTTGCAAAGAAAACACTAATTTTGTAGTGTCACAAGTATTTCCGTAAGGGTCGTGTTAGGTATGATGATATTCATAGCTTATAAAAATATTGAAAACCTATTGTGAAAATAGCTTTAAAAGTTGGAGTATCAATGATAAATTATCACATCTTCTACAATCATCTTAAACACATTAATATCTAAATTGTTACCAGTATTGATCACCGTCAATTTCGGTCAATAAATGACTCACTGACATATAACGTCTATGGACTATCCTATTTTCTTAAACATTGAGTACAGCAGTCTTTTGGCGATTCCGATTGATGTACCACTCTAACCGTTCTGGTGGCTGATAGGCATTATTCAAAGCCTTTACAACATCTACCATAATCAACTACTTTAGACATAGTTCTATACTAGTTTCCTCACTTAAAATCGATTTTTGTAAGGAAAGCGATATAAGGATGGCAATGACGTCATCAGTATTGTGACGAAGCAACTGAAGAAGATTTCTAGGAATGGATTGCAGGAATACAAATGTATTCTTGAAACATTTTGAAGATATTATGTAAATACATACTCGTACACATATATTTATTATCAAAGGAATAGATGATGGTTAATATTGATAAGATAATACTATTTATTATTAAAGAGAATTGAATTTTATGAACATTTCACTTTATACATATATATATATATATATGTATATATCAAAATGCATCACTATCTAGGTTCGAGACGGACAAATATTTTTTCTTGTGCTAAACTTTTTTTATATATTTCCCTTAAATAATTGGGTTATAATTTTTTTTATGATTATAAATAATCTTTATTGTTTCAACTAATTAGTTTGAAAATTTCTATATTATTTTTCTCAAAATATTTTCAAAATTATCCTGAACATAAAAATTCGATGCTTAATCTTTTAAATAGAATAATATTTTATTCCTATTGCCCGGAATATTTTCATTTGAGATGGTTTTTATTTACACTGGTATTTAAAACTATAATGAAGTTGAACTTTAAACTGGTATGACTACTAAAGATAAGTTTTTTTATTATTATTTATTTATTTGTAATAAGAGTTCAAATTTCTTTAGGCAATTTTATTTTTGCGATCTATCGATATACAGAGCGAGTTAAAAATATGGAAATCCCTCAGCAACTTTAAAACCGTTACAGATAGAATACTGTAACTTACAGGATTAGGTATCGGTTAACTGCTTTACTTTTTGAAATAGAAATAGAACTTCAACTCCTTCTTGCGGGTGGCCAGGGGATTGTAACTCAAATATTTTAACGGTAACATCCTTTTTATGATACATCATTTTAAAGTCGTTTTAAGACAAGAAAAATGGTGTAAATAAATGGTTAGTACGATGTCTGAACCCAAAACGGCGGCTGGATAATTCTAGATTTTTAAAAAAATTACAATTTAAGGAATTGTTATCACAATAAATAAATTTATAAAAACTTGATTAAATGGATATTATCGAATAAATTTATTTCAAAAAAATTATTTATTAAGCATGTTTGCTTATTTACTTGCATTTATTTTATAAATGTTCGAAATGCCCTCCTTCTGTTGTTGGGTAATGTGTCAGTCGGTTGTAAAAGAATGATTATGTATTCTGAAAGAATGATACTGTAATGATTGACTAGTGATATTTTGGGTTGATTCTAGAATTCTGTTCTGTAAATCTTCGGTTTGTTGGGGATTATTATGATAAACAATACTTTTTAAGTCGTCCCATAGAAAGTAATTTGATGGTGACTTGTCGGGTGATCTGGCTAAACACTATTTGACCCCTTTGACCAATCCATCTTCCGAGAAAAAATCTACATTTTACATTAAAAATTTCACGTACCTGAAGACCGAAATGAGACAGGACACCATCTTGTTGAAACCAAATGTTTTGGTAGTCGGGGAAAACCTTTTGAACGTTTGGAGAGGATATCTGCTCATACATTTACTTTGACTGGATACTGTGTATGCGCCTCACGATACCAGTGTTGATTACTATCATTCCAGTATCAACAATCATGGCGATTTACATTGCTACTTAATAAAAAAAAAGTGGCCTCATCACTAAAACCTAAATTAGGATCCGTACAAATAATCTTCGTCATAGTTTCGCAGAATTGAGGTCGTCGATGCTATTCACCTTCATTAACTTCTTGCACCAGACGTATTTTTTTCACTTTTTTATGTTCGAATCATTGAACTTAATAAATCCTTGCATAATCTCTAATTATCTGTTATTATTTGTAAATTAATAACAAATTTAGACCTCCCTGGTTTTCCCCTATTTTATTGCTCCCTCTTTCTTCAAATCGTTTGATGATTATTGTCACTGTACTTTTTGAAGCACGGTTACGATCATTAAATATTTACAAACTTCGTTATACTGTACGACCAAACTCTTATGAGGGACACCAAAGCCCCTTATGATTAAGAGTGAGACCCTTTCCTGTTCAGTGAGTGACATGTTGATAGCAATGTTAGCAGGTAGCCCAGAAAAAAATAATTCAGTAAAAAATAATATCAAAAAAGGTAAAGAAGTTGTAAACAATAAAAGTGGCTCACAAATGCGGTGAAAGTAGACAAATCAGTTGGTTAACAACCGATAGCGATAAATTCTGAAAAGAAACCAACAGTGTAGAAATGAACACTCTAAATGGAATATTGCACAACAGTGAAGTAAGCTTAATTTTTGCAACAATGGTAAAAGATCATCAATTATCAGGTTTTCAACACGATTAGGTGACGATATTTTTATTTATTTATTTATTCATTAAATTAGAACTAAAACAAAATTTTTTTGCGTTAAAAGGTAAATATTTAAACTTTTTTTTTTTTAATTTAACTTTTAAAATAAATTTTAATTAAATTGATTTAATTTTATTCAGTTTAATTTTTTTTATTATTTGTACTTACTAAATGTAGTAATTTTCAAAATCCAAAATTATCCGCCACCATTTTTGGTACAGACATCGTGCAAACCTTTTATTTATATCATTTTTCTTGTCTTAAGAGACCTTTAAAATGATGTATCAAGTGAAGAGTGTCACCGATTAAAATACTGGAGTTATAACCTCCGAGGTCAACCTCCAAGAAGGGATTGAAATTCTACTTCTCGTCAAAAGCTGAAGTAGTTGACCGATATCTTATCCTTAAAGTTACTGAATTCTATATGGAACGGTTATAAAGTTGATGAGGGGTTTCCATTCTTTTGATTCATTCCGTGTAAAAAATGTTGAATTATATGGTTGCCAGATTTACTGGGTAACGATATACGAGATGTTTCCCAAAAAAAAATCTGATCTACTTTCAAATCTCTGCGCCACGAGTTCGTAGCGAACTCTGTGAGGTACAAGCGTAACCAGTAACTTCTCCCGAACTAGTCAGATGCCGCAATTATCAATAGAACGCATTAGTTCGTGCACAGTGCCTCTTTGTTTAGATTGCTTTGTTGTTGTTCGCCGGATTTTATAATCGCTGAAAATGACGGAGAAGTCAGATCAACGAATTTGCATTAAGTTTTGCTTCAAACTTGAAAAAAAGTTGTGCAGAACCTATTGAAATAATACAGAAACAAGTATATGGGTACCTTTAGAAACAAGTATATCGGTAAAAAAACAAATAAAAGAGTGGTACAAGCGGTTAAAAAATCGCCGCACATCTGCTGACAGTAACCCACATTCTGGCCGACCTTCGACCACAATGTTGTTTCCTTACAGCGATTTTTGGCTGTTTTCAAAACTGAAAATTCCACTCAAAGGGCACCGGTTCTACGTCACAGAGACGATTCAGAAGAAAGCGACGAGAGCACTTAGGCCATTTCAAAACCTGAATTCCATAACTCTTTTAGAAGATGGAAAGACAGATGGGAGCGTGTTGTACAGTCAAATGGGGATTACTTTGAAGGATGCCACAAGCCGGATGACAAAGAATAACGTCAGCGCGGAGAATTCAAAGTAGCTCGGATTCTTTTGGAAGACACCTCGTATATGAAATGGACAACTGTTTTTAATATTTAGCTTTAGCATAAAACTGGGAATAAACTTACAATAGAATTTATCAAAATTAGCGTATTAATATAATACATTTTGGAAGCTCATTTAGATTTGAAATTGCTTAATTTTTCTGACTCCAACCAGATGCAAAATTTCTAAGAGATTTTAATTCTTCCGCATTCTTTTTTTTTGAGGAGGAACATGCAAACAGGAGGGGTCACTGTAAATTTTTCAACAAAATGCTTAAAGTCAGTAAAAATTATTTAATCAGGTTTTTTATCTTTAATATAAAAATACAATATTACTAAAAATAGTTACATTTTCAATGAAATCCTTGCCTTTGTAAAATTATTATTCCGTAAACTAATTTAGCCTTTTTTCTTTTGCTATAATCTCCTTAAGTTTACGCTCAAGATACGTTAATAATTCAGTATCCTATTGTATGCTGATTTTGTAGGACGTTCAAATCAGCAGAGAGTTTCAAATCCAGATATTACTAATTAACTTCATCGTTATAGAAGAAACTTACTGCTTCCTGCCAATCCTGCTAAGTATTTCTTCGTACAAAGCAAACAGAATGTTATGGTAACACTAAGTTAATATTGCTGTTTGCGTTACGTCCCCTGATTTTAACTAAGTTGAATTATCAGAAACTTTAGTTTGACGCTATTGTATGATAAAACGATTTCTTTTTCGCTGCAGTTTAACCTGGAACTTTCAACGGACAAACTCAAGGAACATTAATTGAACTTTAATGTGCAAACGAAAACCATTCATGAAGATCCGCCTGCTAAAATACAATGCACACACTTGCAAGTCCATTCTCTAAAAGTTTTAACCTCACAAAAATTCCGAACCTTCTGATTTTTTTTCGATACAGGTATATTTTTCGTAATTAGAAATAAGAAAAACCTACTTGACTTCTATCAGCTTACACAAAAAAAAAAAACTAATTTGCCTTTTTTTCCCAAAAATATGGCTTAAAATAAAAATAAATATAAAAACTGAGAACATAAATCAAGATTAAAAGAAACATTTGAAATAGTACATTTTATACAAAAAGTATAAAATGTGTTTGTAAGTTTTTTGTTTTTTTAGAAAGTACAATCAGTCTTTATTAAAAAAATAAAATGCAGCCATTAGTTGCATTTCGGTTTATTTCGGTTTTTGTGTGTGTTGTACCCACACTGCAGGAGTGCAAGAAATATGTGCGTTTCCATACTTGAATTTCCTTATAATAGAATTCTTCCTGGCCAGATATTTAGCGAGGAGGTTTTCAATTTCTATAAAACATTTCATAGAGGTCACAATCATTATTACTGTGCACAAGAGTACTGATCTATTCCGAACTCGGAGTAGTAGCAAAGATTGCAGTAATTTATTGCCGGAGTACTTTTTGAAGTTATTACTTCTTTTAGCGGGGTATGGATGTATGTTGAGCATGGAGAAAAAAGTTCAGTTTACCGTCAC
>JAAAKQ030297399.1:0-10216 GCA_010016005.3 Zanna intricata
CAATTGAATTTGCCCCTTAATTGACCTTCCCAGAATTTCAGAAAGCCTTAATTTACCCGGAGGAACTGAAACTCAGGGGAAATCTTTCACTCTGTATAACTCCCTAACGCAGCGTCTTCGGACCTATGTTTATATGAATTTTTTTCTTATTTTTAGCTTCTAGAATGAGTTGTCAAAGTATTGCCCTATCATCCTGTATATATATATATAAAATAAACTATAATTCTTCTTTGCTTTGTGGAATAGCTTTGCATCAAATCGGGCTGACGTTTTTAAACAAATACTTAAAGCAAAAGATAAACTTTTAACCCAAAAAACATAATAGCTGAATGGGGACACGTACTTAAAATATAAATTTTTTTTTTTAACTTTAATTTTCAAGATTGAAAGTCCAACTGTATCTAATATTAATTTAGACGTGAAAAGATTTTTTTAAAAAAAAGGAGTCTTGTGGGATCTGACTTAAAAATTAATTTTTTACAATTTTTGTTATTTTATCGGTTTTTCAAGTTGTACATTTTTTTAAAAATATTACATGAGGTAGCTGTCGAGGAAAGGAGTCATCAAATGGGACCGACATTTTTTATTAAGAATTTTTTTTTTTTCCACTATATAAGATCTGTATAATTTTAAAGGTAAATATTTATTTGATCAACGGGTCAAGTTCAGGTAAATTCGTTTACTTAACATTTTCATCTTTTTCACAGTTGTACTGTAAATATTGCATAATTAAAAGCAAGTCATTAATTTTAAAAAAACCCTACGGTTTATTTGAAAAACAAATCAAACATAAGCAAAGCCGGGACGTTTTTCAAGCTTTTAATTTTTCTTTCGGATAATAAAACACGCAGGTTTTACTAAACTATTAGCTTACTCGAAATAGTTACTTAAGAAACCGAATTATATCTTCGAATCAAATTCTACCACAATATGTATGGGAACTACAAAATTCTTGTTTAATCGTTTTTGAAATATGATTAGAAAGTACGGGGATTTTGAACTACAATTTCATTTTCATTTACAGTCTGTTTAAGAAAAAATCCTGAAATCCATTTTTTTCAATATTGTTGAAGTAAATACAACTGGCAAATTTCGGTATTACTTTTCAATTACAGCAATGTAAGCGGTTTTTAAAGTTGGTTTCCACCTCTTTAGAAATGATAGGGAAAATATATCTTCTTAATGGTAGCTTACTACCCAGGCAAAGTATCCCTGCCAGGTTTCAAGTTTCTAATTATTCCGGTCTCAGCATATGTTTTTGATTTAACCTGTTAAAAGTTTTTATTTAAAATAGCTTTCACTAAATTTCCTGTTAACCATTTTTATAATATCTTTACCAGATTTAATTTTCGTAGTTGGTCAAAATATCGGTGAATTAGTGATAAATAAGCTAATCATTTCCATACTTGTGTAGATATTAACTTGAATACCCGTTCTTTGTATAGTCAAATTCTATATTTTTATTTTAAGAATCACATTTTTTTATCCTTTAAAAACTTTTAAAAAATAATTTATATATTCTATCATACGACCTCTTTTTTTATGATTAACTATGCAAAATTTAACTTTCTAGCTATTTGGGAAACGGGAAAATTTGTTATCAGTGAATCAGTGAGGCCTTTCCCGTTTAAATATACAGATAGGTTCTGCATCATTTTTTATCCTCTTATGAATGAGTAAGAAATAATCCCTTTGTAGCAGTCGCATACAATTCAAATGGAATATATCTGCCTTACAATAGCTTCCAGCCCTTACGACCTCAGAACTTCTTTTTTACAATCGCTCTTTAATTTATTATTTTTCTGGTCGATAATTGAAATAATTTTTGTTTATATTTCAAAAAGATTTCCCTTGAAATAACGATGGTAAATTTCCGGAAATATTGATGAGTCAGCGAGGAGTTTCCCATTTATATGCTTATGTAAATTAATATTGTTAGACATATTAAACAAAAGGCAGTGTGAAGCTTAACAGTTAATATATAGCTGTGGTGAAATAAGAAGTGGGGATCAATGATTGTGTCCTTTACAATACTGTGAGTCACATTTCCACCAAAGTTATTTTACGGCCTGTTATTTTTTTTAATGTTTTTTAACATCAAAAAGATATATTAATTTAGTTTACCAGAATTAAATCTATGTTGTTACATTCAGTATTATTTTTAACTTATCGAATAAATAATTTTTGTAAATTAATCCAATTAAACAAAATTTATTTAATGTTTTAACTATCTTACAAATATTGAGGATTATCGATGTAGAATTTAGAACCCAATTAGGTGTTACGGTATTAAATATTATTATACAACATAATAAGTATGGAGCATAGCATAAAAAAATGAGTAATTTCTTTATTAAAATTACTTGCTTTTATGTAAGCTTGTACGTATTGTACATACGAAAATTATTACATTAGTACATATGATAATATTATTGGGTGTATATTGTTACAGTAATGTATACTTTTAACATAAGTCAGATGTATTACAAGGTAATGATTTTTACATTAATAGTACCCGTACAACAATATAGAAGTGAATACCGCTTTTATAATTATATCGTAATTAATTGTGTATTTCTGTGATGCTGGGTTCAACGATTTACTATGCTTTCGCTTATTCCACCCGAGCAAATGTTGAGGTAGTTTCTTTTTTCATCTGTGGAGTAGCACATCTGTCCGTCGCTGATGTGATACATGTAATGCATTATGTTATGTCGATCAAAATCAAAAATTTCTTTAGTCTAACTTTTTTTTTTATCGTAGGAAATGAAATCGATACATTATTTCTAGCTTATTTAATATTTTAAAATAGTTTTGTCGATTTAACTATTGAAACGATTCATTTATTATTAGTAGGTTATTCGATCGATTCTTTTTGAATTACAAATAAACAAATTACATTTAATTGTTGTTTAAAATTGTTGTAAGCAACTACTTTCATTTTTGTACAAAATAAATGGTGTCACGAATAGAGGCCAAACCTTTATGTTTTGTTTTATTAATTCAATAGAAAATTAAGTCAAAAAGCGAAAAGAAAACGTAGAAACTTACCAAAATGAAAAAGATATTTAAGTTATTCAGCGGTTATATTAAAGGTAATAGACAAAGAATGTTTTTACAGATATTTTAGTAAATAAATATCAACATTCTTTAAAGTGTAGTGTTTTTAATTTAGATTCTTATTAAGTTGTAAATTTAACTTGAAATTACTTTTCTTTTTTTATACGCTTCTATTCTTTATGTATTTTGTTGTTGAAGTACAGTGTGTACCTTCATCGTTTTATTTTTTTTTTTTAATATTATTTATTCATATTTTTAATTTACTCTTGTCTTGCGAACTATTATAATTTATTCTCAAACGTGTAAAAAAATTAATTAAAAAAAGGTTCGAATCAGTGCATTTTTGGACATTAATTATTGTATGTTGTAGATTGTACATCGGCAGAACTGTTTCTGATTGGCAACTTGCTTTTATATGTGTCACTGTGTGCGCTTGTGTAAAGCAAAATTCTCCCATTGATTCTGCCTGTATGTTACGAAACAGGATGTCAGTTTGTGACTTGATGTATTAAACATTACATGTATCGGTGATCAGTTATTGATCGATTAAATATGGTAATAGTCAGTATTTAACACTAACAAGACAGTTGACGGGGTCATACTGTTAATTTGTCTTCAGTTGAAGTGTATTTTTGTTTCTTCTTCTACGTTATACTTACTGGTATTTGTATTTTATCTTAATTTTGAATATAGGATGTACATTGTTATCTACCGTTTAACAGATGGTTGAACATAAATCTCTTAAGTAAAATAACTGTCTTATCATCAGTTTTTCTTTCTTTAAGTCTACCGTTACTTTACCACGTTACATTATTACTAGTATTAGGTCAGTTACAGATATATAGAAAGTTATCATTGTTTCATACGTTTTGCTCGAATTTAAGCTGACTAATTGCGGCGTGAATGGTGGACGGATGAGGTATAGACGTGTGTGGCGTACTAGCAGTATTATTATTATTCATATTACAAAACATTAGTTAACGTTTAATTAATAGCATATAATATATGCTGAGATGCATGACTGTATATTATATAGCAGCCATGCATCTCATTGGATTGGAAGGAACTACCATTGCAAAGACCGGTCTAGTAGAGACAGGACTGACTAGTAGGAATACAAACGGATTCCCCCGTTGTGTTATTAATATGTTGCGTTCCTTCCGACTACACTAAGCAGCACATAACATTTATCTGTAGTTTTTTATATGTTTTTTTTATTGACGTAAAAATAAAAAAGTTTTTTCAGTGGATTTTCGTTAAAGGCAAAATTTAGACATCTGTCTAAAAATAACAGACATCAGTAAAAATTTGAAATTCTAACGTTTGTTCGTCCAACCATTATTCATCATTCTGCGAGTACCAGATATATTAAACTGTTCTTAAAGTTTCCGTGACTTTTTTTGGCAAAAGAAGCGCATTCCGGTATCTGACCGTTTTGCGATAAATTTCGTATTTAGTATAATTATAATGGTCAGTGCGACGCTAATTCCCCTATAACACAATATGAAATCAAAATAAATGATTGTTCGCGTGATTTTTTTTTGATTTTTTTTTTTTTTTTACCTCCGGAACCACCGTTAAGGTTATATCATCAGAGGATGAGATGAATGAATTGTAGCGTTTGTGAAAAATGCCATGACCGGGATTCGAACCCGGGACCTCCGGGTGATTGATGTAAATTTAAAATTATTGTTTGAATTAAAAAGGCACCCAAGGAGCGGCAGTTCTCGCGTCAAAGTATACACAATTTCAATTGAACAATACTGTAACGTCTTGACACATTTATAGGTAAGTTAAAAATGACAGATTAGAGGTACGTAATGAGTTGCAACCAGATCGTACTTGAACAAAAGAGTCTTTTTAATTCGTAAAATATTTTTAAATTTACGACCACCAAGTTTTTCCATAATTTTATTTCGCTTTCAATTTTTATAATCAAATTCGCCTTTCACTGACGAATACAACGGTCCCAAATTTTTCGCAAAATGTCGATCAAATCCTTGAATGCGTTTCTTTTGCCGTAAAAAGTCATGGGCATTTAAAAAAAAATTTTAGTCAAACGGATATTCGGTAGCGATAATTAAGAGTTAGATGAACAATATATTAAAGTACCGGATGATTCAGAAGGACTTCACAAATTTAAACATTTATTTAAGAAACTTTCAGATTCGTTTGAAGTCTCATAAATTTTGACTCGCATATTTAATTAGTACGGAATTCTGCCACCAGTGCTTTCAGCGTTATTAAAAATTGATACATTACTGATGCAGAACATGCTCGCTGTGAGTTTCTGTTCCACGATTTGCAGTCAGTAACTGCAGTTCAACGTAATTTTCGTAGAGAGTACGGTAAGGAGCCTTCTAGTAGGGAAGGCACCAAACCTTCGTTGGCAGGTTTATCTGTTTCCAGACAGAACGGCCCGTTCTTCTCCCAGGAGGCAGGCAACCCTAATGGTATCGTTTATCTGGTCATGCTTCAAAATTTTCTAATTCCTCAGTTAGACGATGATGACCAAGATGGACGCCATTATTAACAGTAAGAAGGGGTACCACCTCACTTCCGTCTAGAAGTCCGAGATTATCTTGATACTAGATTCCCAGATCGGTGAATCGGTCCAATTGCATGGCACCTCGCTTCCCAGATTTGACCCGGCTAGATTTTTTCTTCGAGGCTCATTAAAGATCGGGTTTATGTACCACCTTTGCCTGCTGATTTTGTTGAGCTAAGATTTCAAATAACGCCGCATCCTGCCCCCGCCGTAGGAGAAGACAGTTGTCTTTTGACGACCACGGCCGTCACGCTACCTCCTCCGTTCCTAGTCCTGATGGGTTTTACTGGAGGTTGTCTTTTAGACCCTCTAAACTTGATAACAAAACAGTCATCAGTTTGGCCTCTGACAGGATGCCTCTACTACACAACCCACTATTGCCTTCGTATGGCCTCTTCCAACCATGACCACCTGTCATAACTTACAACCCACAACTATCAAATTAACCAATTCGCAGAAGCGCGATCCATGCGCATGCTAACACCGAAGGTTTCACACAAAACCTCTTCCTATATCTAACTTCAATTAGAGTCTTCAAACACAAATAAAACCATCCTCATAACAGTAAAACAAGTGTTGATCGCAACAACCCTAATTTTGTCCTTTAATTCAATTTACTTAAAGTTTATTTATATGCTTTTAAATTTTTGAAATCCTTTTTGAATCACCTGGTGTAAAATTTTTATCTCCGTCTTCTAATTTTTTAAATAAATAGTCTAATTTTTTTTTCTAACCATTTTCCAAGAAAAAATCTTTTTTTTCCATTTTCACGCCAGTTAAAAGAAAACAGTACACAACATTTGTGTGTACTGCACACAACGTGTAAGATAGCATTTATCTTACACGTTTTTTTCAGAAAAGATTGGTGAATCTAATGATGTAATTACATGTTTTTGAGGACGAAGGAAGCTTACAAAATCAATTGCCAAGTTATATGGCTTTAGAGATTGAACTAGACCATTATAACTTGTATCTGATAAGTGGAACTCTGTCATAACCAGTTTGATCCTAATATAGTTGTAAAGCAGTTGAAGCATATTAACGACTTTTTAAAAATGAATATTTCACGAAAGAAAAATCTTACGTGTGGGAAAATATTATCTTTTTGTGCTATCATACATTCAAATTCATACATATCTTCATTCATCCTGTGAAGTAACCTTACTTTGGTTCCGAAGTCTAAATAGAAAAATGAATAAAACACCAAAATAGAATGGTGTCCAATGTCTAGTATTCAAAATCCATATAAAAGCAACTAACATTTACTAAGATTTGAACTTCAGAAACCTCGCATTCGAAAATCAGCTGTTGAAGAACTGATTTGAGACGATGAGTTAACCACTAGACCAGCCCAGTGGGCTTATTCTATAATATGGTATTAGAAAGTTCATTTTTTTTTTTTATGTAAAAAAAGTGATTATTTTTATAAAACTATTGCTGTTTTATATTTTATTTTATTTAGATCGTAATAAGTCTTAAACCAGTCGACATTTGTTCTTGTTTTCTTAAAGGAACGGTGCAAATGTCATTCAAAAGACGTTTTGGTAAATAAACATAATATACATTTTTAATTTTTTTCGCTTGGCCTTTATAAAATATTTTTATTTATTAAAAAAAATTACATAATCTAATTATTAATTTGTTATTTTTTTTTTATTTATGTAAATTAATGACAATAATACAGTAAAGGATAGATGACGCAGCTGTGGAAAAGCTAAATGTCATCGATTAATGTAATTATTAACAAATAAATGCCAACAACATGTAGTCACCCAGCCGAAGGGAAACTGCACCTAACGTCGCTTAACCTATCCGATCCAAGACAACCGGTTTATTAAGTATGTTTGTCGCCACAGGCATTTTATATATTATGTGTATATTTAAAAGGTTGTTTACGGAATACGGTTCAGTCGATGCGTAGATAACAGTGAAAATACGGAAGGCTCAAACCATTGAGAATCGAATTCGGAATCATTAATTTATCAACTTAATTGCTAAGAAGATAGGCTGGCATCCTCTTTTAACCAGAAGAGATAAGAAGACTTTTTAGTGACATCCAAAATAAACTATTCTTCGTGAAAACTTATTAATACAGGAACCACTGTTCAACAAGTTGAAGACAGTATTTCGTTAAAATCTTTAAGATATCCCTTTCGATAGGAAAAGCTTGAAGAAGAACAGAAAGAAACGATGTCAAGCACAATTTATAAACGGTTAAAAAAAATTACTCTGTCATTATGATCCCAAACCTTGCGATAAATGGAGAGAACAAGTACATGTAGTAATTTTTTAAGACTAAACGTCAGTGGTGATATGTGCTGAACGAAAAAACTGAATATTTACCTCGGTGAAGAATGTATTTGGAAACCACTTCAGATGTAAGTTTCCGTTCTAAACCTGGAATTGTATGATTATTATTCGTGGGATTCAGTGTAGAATTTCAAGAAGCGACATGTATCATTTCATGACACGTACAACCGTTGTTATTATAGCTATTAGTTTGAGAGAGAGAGAGCGAGAGCGCACACATACACTTACTTTTGTACTACTTTTATTAATATACAGGCGATTGGAAAGTCACTGTGCAGTATGCTTTAGAATTATGTGGTGCATTCTGTTCTTTCGGCGTTAAGTTGGTTGCCCTGTAAGTTTGTCGGGCGTTGCTCAGTATTAAACCTAGACGTCAGTTGTTGATTTGTGACTGTTTCATTTCGTTTTGAGTCGTTTCGTTTATCGGAATTAATTGTTACGAGAAACATAAATGTTCTTTTGGTAGAGGAACTCATTTTTTTCGTTGAGCACGTTTTTTTGAAGTTAACAAGTACACTGCTTTAGTGAAGCGCAAGTTTTCTGATAATTTACCAAATACAACTGTTCCTCACCGCAATGCAATTCGAACACTTACCGAAAATTTTCGGGCAACAGGCTCTGTTGAAAACGCCGATCGAAGTGGAAGACCACCTAAACTAAACGAACAGAAGCAGCTTGATATTTCGTATGCAATGGCCGAAAGCCCATCAAAGTCGACGCCCTAGTTAGCACATTAGCTCGATGTCGGACTTGCTACCGTACATAAAGCTGTAAGAAAAGAACTAAAACTTTTCCACTGCAAAGAAATGTTTGTTCAAGAACTGAAATCTTCATGTCATGCCAAAAGACTCAACTATTGTCGATGGTTTAAACGTTTTATCTACCAAAATTCCGAAGGTGTTCTTCAGAGGATGAATGAGGATGATGTATATAAATGTGAATGAAGTGTAATCTAGTACAATTTCAGATCAACCACTCCTGAGAATTGTGGTTAATTGAAACCCAACTACCAACGAACACTGGTATTCACGTTCTAGTATTCAAATCCGTATGAAAATAACTACCCTTACTAGGATTTGAACCTTAGAACTCTCGACCTCGAAATCAGCCGATTTGCGATGGCACGTTAACCACTAGACCAGCTCGATGGGCTACTGGTCGACAACTAACTCCAATGAATTACACAATCTTTACATGAAGCGAAAATTGGAGTCTGGGTCGATGCGAGTAGAAAGCGCATTGTGTATCCAATATTTTATGAAAATGAGATTTACAGTGATCGTTATTGTGCTGTTTTAAAAAACTTCATTTATCAGATAACAGTAGTGGAAATTAATCACGGTCGGTTCTAACAAGATGGCGGCACAACGCACACAGCTAATAGTCATTGAATTTTTTTACGAAATGTCTTTGGTGAACGAATCATTTCGAGGGGTTTGTGGCCTGCACGATCGCCCGATCTGACTCTGCCAGACTACTTTCTATGGGAGGCTGCGAAACAAGCAGTCTATTCCAATAGTCCACGCACAATTGACGAACTAAATACCGCATTAACTCATAAGCTACGAGACATTCAATACATCAGCCGGTTAAAGTTTTTGAAAACAAATTGAAAAGTGTACAGTGTTGAATTTATGTTGGAAAAGGTCATTTTTTACACCTTTTAAAAACTATTGCAGTTATTTTAATATCTGTTTTCTACAAAATAATGAAATAATAATAAATTTACGTCATTACACTTCTATGATTGCAGTTTAAAGCAACTTTTCGAACCTACTGCATATTAATATTTTATTGTATCGTCGTTTAATAATCGTAATTATTTTTTTCTGAAAATAACGACGATTAAAATGGTATCGATTTTTTTCTTACTGTGTGATAAATTTTACAGTTGTGAATACCTATTTTTGTGTGGCTGTACCATATTTAATTTTGTCATATTACATCGTTTTATGTTCATAAAGTATGGGACCTTAAATAACTTTTCAACAGTTAAATATATAAAAATTAAATGTAGCAAATAATCTTTTCCCGGAATTAGTTTTTTCTACGACTGTATTGTAACGTTTTAATTACGCGCCTGTATCAGCTGTTTTTTTACTTTGATTTTAAATATTTGTAATTTTTAGTAAGAAGTTAATTTTAAAGTACTCCAGTATGTAACTTTTTTTTTTCTTTTATCTGCTTAGCTTCCGGAACTACCGTTAAGGTATTGAGGATACAGAGGATGAATGAGGATGATGTGTATGAATGTAAATGAAGTGTAGTCTTGTACAATCTCAGGTCGACCACTCCTGA
>JAAAKQ030297410.1:0-10216 GCA_010016005.3 Zanna intricata
CACACACACACACACACAATATCACCAAAAAAAGATACACTATATACACCAACATATACACAAATACAAATACATATACACACTATATAAACAAACTATACACAAGCAATATACACACATCCCAAATTCACCAATAAACCAAACACACTATATACCAATCAAAGCAGGCATCTTTAAGAAGAGGGTGAGTACTTTCAAATACAGGGGCAGAGTGCAAATAACCTCATGGCACCCAGGCAACCACCCGCATGCTCGCAAGGACCCCCGGGCAATCAGCCACGAGCCTGTTCCCCTGGCCCTCTCCGGCGTCTCCTATGCTGAGGAACCACTTCAAATTCACAGAGAATCATAATCACGCTTTTGATATAGTCTTCTTCCGCTCTCCATCCTGTTTCACTTTTAATAAGTATAGGCAAAATATTTTCAGGGGTAATACCATCAGTACGACCTAGCTTCTACATCAGTTCTTCACAAAGATCCCTGAATCTTTGTCATGCAAAAATCATGTGGAGAGGGATTTTTCTATATTACTTGGGCACATGTCTGAGTGGTCTTGCCCAAAACAAAACAAATATGAGCAAAAGCCACCATGGCCCATAAGGAACTGCGTGAGCTTGTAACCTAGCAAGCCATGTCTCCAACGTAGCCAACTCCCTATATCGTTAATGAGTTGGTGGGTCTATCAGCCTTTATTCTCCGAATCCCACTGCTACTGCCATATTTGCAGCATTTCCTCTTCATTCTGCATAGACCATTGTCACCTAACATCCTCTGGAATCAGTCTCAGCTCCCTGTTCTGCTTCCTCTGTTCTATTTTAAGGTGAACAGGAAGTAACTCTGCCGCTACATGTGAGACTGTCCGATATTGTGCAATCGCTTGGAGGCAGCACCGTCTATGGAAGGACTCAAGACGTCCTCTATATTTCTTGTATTTTGTGATGCTAGCCCACAGCTCGGTTCCATAGTGTACAGATTACATTACCGCTCCAGAGAATAATAATCGTAGCTGCTGTCTGGGCCCTCTAATATTAGGTCAAAGTCTCAAGATCTGGGTCACCATTCCCTTCACTTTTTCACAGGCCCTGAATGCATGAGGACTAAACCTGAGCCTAGTATCGACCCACACACCCAGGTGTGTGATAGATGGTTTTGAAATTATTTCTCTTCCATCGAGATTAAATTAAATTTCATGTCTCTTTTTAGCAGAAGATATGACAACCACCTCCCTCGGAGCCCAGAGTCAACTCCACTCTCACCATTCAGTTTTGTATCCTGGAATATGCCTCAGTGACCTTGGTTATAGCCACATGTCTGTCTTCAGCACGCCCAGGCACTCTAAAGAACCTAGAATCTTCGTACGTCATATATAATTAAACATGTTTTTTATGTCAAAAGTATGCAGCACACATAACCTACCATGTCCAATGCTGAGCAAATGTTTCACCTCACAAACCTTTGCCACTGCGTCAAGGGTGGACCTATCTCTGTGGAAACCAAACTGGCTCACAGAGAGCCCGCCCGACTCCTCGACTTCACTTCTACGATTCTATGCTGCAACATAGGCTCAAAGATCTTCGCTGCAACGTCTATCATTGCCAGTAGCCGGTACAATGCAGATTGTGCAGGGTTCCTACCCAGTTTTGGCAAGAGTACCAGCCACTGACACTTCCAACAATCCGGGAAAATTCCTTCTGATAAACATAAATTATACTTTTCTAAGAACATCACCAGCTCAGCCCTGGCCGCCATTTTTACCACCAGACTGGGCAAAAGATCCAGACAGGCGCCTTGGCTAGAAGGATAGAGCAACTACTGCTTCCAGTTGCTCCAAAGTAAAAGGCAGTAGATTCCCCATCATATCAGTTTCTACAGGCACAATTGCATCATAATAGGGGAAGAGGTCCTCCACAATCTGTCTCACCTTATTTGTTTCCCTGACACACGTCGTCTTAAGTTTTACCACTCTACGAATTAATGCATTAACAATCCGTAGGGTCACTCCCATGGATCCACGTCCACCTCATTTATAAGCTGCAACCAACAACTATTGAGCCTTAGACACATCACACGCTCACATACTGCAAATCATGCGCGCAGTGTAAGGTTCAATGTCAAAGACTCGCGTGCACCATCCTATAAACCTGGGCATCAGATCCACACGCAGTCTATCATAGTTGTCAGGGCCTGTTGTTCACTAGCTGTGAAACCTTCCCAGAGCCTCCAATCACTCACTCTAGTAACTAGCTCCAATCCAACGAACATTAAGTCAACTACAGATCCAGTGGCCCCTCATCTAAATGTATGTACTCCATCTTGATTTAAACAAGTGAAATCAATGGCCTCCATTGCTTCCGCTAAAATATGACGTCGTTCATTCTTCCTGGCCAACCTCCAGAGGCGGCGACCAGGCATTCCAGCTAGGAAGACCATACGCTGTGTTACTTCTTGGCTAGGTTTCGTCTTGTTGAATCAAGACTTTGCCCGGAATGTAAGGTTCCAGACAATATTAGCCATGTGCTGTATGTCTCTCCCCGGTATGAGTTTGGACGTGACAGAGTGGTTAGGAAACTTGAGATTGCACTTGGGCCTTAATTTAAGGGTCAATTGGAAGACCTGTGGCAGGTAGTTGCTAGCTTCCTGTGGACCATTGCGTTTTCCAGGGTTGCAGAAAGAGTGGAGAAGGTAGCAGCCTGGGTGGCTAGGATTCCAACTTGTCTGGTTATGTGGCTGGACATAGGCGATTCTGGCCAAGAGTCATGGTTATTTTCTTAATACTGAGTTTGCATTGTGGCATAGCTCTGGCGGGGCAGTGACTACCTTTTAAGTTTGCGCTGCTTTGCTGGAATGTCGGTAGGAATATCAGGCTTGGCATCGCCGGGGTTGGTTTGTTTGTGCTGGCGACCTTGGTGGTGTTGCGTCTGATGTGGGCTATGATATGGCGAGAAGAGAATGTCACGTGAACATGGTTGTTTGGGAGGTATTAGCCTGCACATTCTGATCCTTTGTGAATCCATGTTCATGTGTAATGTTGTTGTAGGTCAAGATTTTGATGCTGCAAGTAGTGTTTTGAGTGGGAATTTGATCTCCAATCAATTTGATTGTTGCATATATGGCATTCAAAGTCACATGGCTAGTTAGATTGATTTAGTGTAGGTACGAGATTTCGCGCTTCCGTGCTGCAGTATATAGTTTTAGGCCTACGTGTAGGTCGACCTAAGCCTACGGCAAAGGAGTTTGCTGCTGAGGTATCTTACTCTGATGCTAAATAAGCATTGCGGTATTTGCATCAGGGGCATCCCGACCGAGGCCTGGCTGATGACCAAGATATGTAATCAGTATGAAGGTCAATAAGACGACTCCCAGTAAAGCCCCTCAGGGCTAGGAACGGGAGGGGTGGTGTGGCAACCAGAATCGCCACTTGGTGGGTGTCTTCCCCTACAGAGGTTGGGATGTGTTACAACTTTCCTCATTATATATAGCCTTTCGTGCCACCATGTGATAGGTGTGTTCGGTATTTCTCCCCTCACATTCCATTATGCATCTCACCAATAGAGTGACAGCCTCTCTATAAATCTCAACCTGAGCCAAACCCAAGCTTCTGCCACCATTTTTTCTGGCTTTATCAAAAACGCCAACAAGCTCCTTAGGTAGATCTCTGGCCCCCAAACTGACACACAAGAGATGGAACATATTGGGTACAGGAGCTCCATTCATCTTAGCTCCAATCAAGCTGGCCTCTTTTCTTTCGCAGAAATAATATTACCCTCTGCAATCACTGGGCCTCGAAGAAGCCATGCAACTTGGGGATGCCTGGCTACCAGGATATCCATTAATCTGTTCTCTACAACACGACTGACATTGATAACTGCCATGTTAAGATCACCCTCTCTTCTGTCTGGCAAACCAGTTTTTGTATGCTTATATGCCTCTTTTGGGCAGTCCCTCCGGATGAAATCAGCCACTCCATCTGGAAGAATCTTGTTGGCAAGTCCATCCAGCACTGGACAACCGGTCTCCACCAAAGTTTGAGTAGATATTTTGGCTGTTTTCTGCTTCCTAATTGTTGTAAAGGACGTAGTGTCTACACACTCACGAAACTCTTTTACTGTTATGATCAGATCTGCCTCTACTTCCTTAATAGTATGTATTTAGAATTATCGCTTTGACCAACTGAACATGCACTTTCTAAATATTTTCATCATGAACAACTACTGACACCCTGCCGGCCTCTGTGGTGCAAGTGGTAGCGTCTCAGCCTTTCATCCAGAGGTCCCAGGTTCAAATCCTGGTCAGGCATGGCATGTTTCATACACGCTACAATTCATTCATCTCATCCTCTGAAGATATACCTTAACGGTGGTTCTGGAGGTTACTATTGATAGCCTCCTGCTTTGTTTGTCATTATCAACGACTCTCTACTGTCTAAACCACTTCCACCATGTGTATATAGTAGTAAAAGATGCGGCTTTATCATCAAAAGCTTGCTTTACCATAGAATAGATTTCAATGAAAGCTTTTTGAAGTCGAACACAAAAATTTATCGTGCCTCTTTGTTCCATGTTGCAAGCTCACCAAGGTCACATGACCGAATATAACTCGAGACTGGAATGACAAAATATGATGAAATTTTGTATACATACTTACCAGACATGGTACTACATAGCATGGTTCCTTGATTATCTGAGACACATTGGTTAACAACGAGCCATCGAAGCTCTTCGGACACAAAAAATGGCCTTTTCAGGGCCATCAAAATATGTTGAGGTTCCACTGTCGTCGAAGCCATTTGGCGACAAGATATTTTTAAAAGTTATTCTCAAGATTACTTAAATTTATTTATCTTAAATAATAATATTCTCAAAATTATTTACTTTCTGAATTTCCATACAGCGTAAATTAATATTGTGCAGGGTCGCCAATTTCAATACCTTAATTGTGGCAAGCAACAACCCATATTTTGAAACTCAGCTGGTTAATACTGTGCAATAACCAGCTGACTACAAATATTTTTTATTAATGGCTTGATTGAAAGAGTTATTTTTTTTACATAAGCAATTTATATACACTCTATCCTATATATCAGTTGCTTTAAAACCAATACTTTTTTTTAAATTTATTTTCTACTGTACTATAAAATGTACTTTACTCTAAGATCCCTTTTTTCTGGAGTGGGTCACAAATCTATTTACGTCTACTGTAGTAGCATACCTGGAATGGAGTATTCAACTGAATGCTAGAATGCTGAACAGTAAATTGTAAAAGTTGTGGATGCACATCGAATTTAATATTTTGAGCTCCCTTGTAATGAGGTACCACAGTATACTGACCTGGTGGAACAACAGGGAATGAGAATTTTCCAGATATATCAGAAACAACATGACAATTAAAAATTCCATCATTTAACTGAAGCCCAGATGTGCTAAATCCAGTCAGTTCAGACTTATCACAACCAATAATTGCCTGTTAAAAAAGAAAAAAAACAATCTAATATAAAATTAAAGAGTATATACAGATTTAGTTAATGATAAATTTATAATTCAGTAACAAAGTGCATTCGCGCGCGCGCATGTGTGTGTGTGTGTGTGTGTGTATGTGTGTGCGCGCGCGCACTATTCTGACTGAGCCCTGTTGAGGAGATATCTGGTATATTCGAACAGATTTTTTTTTTTAATATATAGAAGCAGGCAAATCTGAGATGCACACATTAACTATATGTTAAAAGATGTTAAAAACATGATGTTATATTAAAAAATCTTTCTAACTAATTTAATCTTATTCAAATCTTTCAAATTAAATTCAAAATTTATTTCTATGTGTTAAAACCTTATACAAAATTTAAAAAAACGTTCATTTAAATTAAAAATTTTAAATTATAAATCAAAACAAGAGCTAAAATATAAAATTGGTTAAAAATTATGAAGATTAATTAATTTAAAATTACGTTAAAGATTAACAATTTTTATAAATGTGCACAATCTGATGTCAATATAAACAAATAAATTAAAATTAGCAAAGTAAAATTATATGCTAGCCATTTCACTGAATTTACTTCATTCATATATATATTTATTTACTCATATTTAAATATACACTATCACATTGTGCACATGTGTAAAAATTGTTACAGTTTTAACTTAATTTTAAAATAACTAATCTTTATAATTTTTAAACAATTTTATATTTTACATCTTGTTTTGATTTATAATTAAAAATTTTAAATTAAAGTTTTATAAATTTTGTAAACAATTTTGAATTTAATTTTAAAGATTTTAATCTTTTAACCAATTTTTAATTTATGATACTGGTCTGTTGAATATCCACAATAAATATTTGAGCTACCACTCAACGATGTAAAGATGGTGCACTGTGTCAGGGATGAGAAATAGTGGACCCACTTTCTTCAGAGACATAAACTCCGTCCATTACACTGCTGAACATCTTCCAGCTTCTCATAGAACAACTGACACCAGACAAACAACATTTCACATATTACCAATAAGATGACATAGTTTTCAAACCTGACAGGACTGTCTCAAAGGATCTATGGCCTCCACGGTCACCAGATCTATAAATTTATGATTTTTATTTGCGGGGCAACCTGAAGGACAAGGTTTACCAGACAATCAATGAACTCTTGATCCACTGCAACAGAATATATGCAACAAAATAATAAAAAAAATAACCATTATTGGTCAAAAGAAAATCCATTAAATGTCAGAGGACACAATCAAATGAGATTTTCAAAAACCACACAATGTTACATACAAAAACCTTATCAGTCTTAGAAAAATCAATCTACTTATTTCTTTTTTTTTTTTTTAAAGATAAGTTTATTAATCGTTTCCCTAAATCTATTATACACTTACTTGGATTTGTTCTCGGGAATTTTTGGAATGAGAGAATAGTACAAACATAACTCCAGTAACTGGTTCATTATCACTAGTAACAGTTCCTGAGACTTCATATCCAGTGACAACAAGACTACCAAGTGGAAGAATAGCATTTCCCTTACTAACACGAACACTGGCTTCATGCTTTGTCATTTTCCATCTAAAGGAAAAAAATCTTAAGCTAAAGACAAAATGCAGAAAATAAACAAAACCTACAGTATTTGGTATTCAATACTATAACAAAATCCTAAACTGTAACATAATTAATACTACAAATATAAAAACTTAATTGCCTCATTACTGTCTTTTTCATGAGAGATCCAAATTTCCTAAGACCCAGAACCCAAACAGATAGACCAAGCAAGACCTTAGTTGCATAAAGTGAGTTTTAATGCTAATATCAGGACTGCTTTATCATAGTATGAGCAGCTATATGTATTTGCATGGCCAGAAAAACAAAATTTTCCTCCATCAGACCAAATATGAGGAGAGCTCAATAGTGAATCTTGTTTCTTAATATGTTGAGCAGCTAATTCATCGCAACATACAAGTCCTGGATTCATAAAAAAACAAGCAAATACTTGTATAATTAGATGTTTTATTTTAATATTAGTTTAATATTTTAGTATTAATATTTACGAGGGATATTCAGAAAGTAAGGTGAACTTATTTATGAAACTTACATGGAATGTTATATAGGTATATAACTATTTTTCAATGTAGTCACCATTCAGTTCTTTACATTTAGTGAGCTGTGGAATCAATTTTTCTATACCCTTGTTGAAGTTGTCTGCCACCAACTCCCTCGACCATTCGTAGACAGAGTCTTTAACCTCCAAATCAGATGAAAATCAATTTCCACTGAGATGCTCCTTTAGACGAGTGAAAAGGAAGAAATCAGAAGGTGCAAGGTAGGACTATGGGATGGATGGTTTAAAACATCCCAACCAAAAGATGTCAAAAGGTCGACTGTTTTTCTCGCTGTGTGAAGTCGAGCATTATCGTGCAAGAGACAAACGCCTTTTGTTAGCCGCCCCCTCCTTTTGTTTTGAATGGCTCGATGATGTCTCTGAAGTGTCTCAGAGTATCGATCGACATTAATTGATTCTCCACTTGGCAAAAAATCGATAAGCAATATTCCTTTGTGGTCCCCAAAACACCATTTCCGTGACTTTTTTTTCACTTTGCTGTGTTTTGAATTTTTTTGCAGCAGGGGAACCAGTATGCCACCACTGCACTGATTGTCTTTTGTTCTCAGGTCTGTAGTGAGCAACCCATGTTTCATCCCCTGTTACAATAGAGTCAATAAAACTTTCTCCTTCTTTTTCATAACGGTTGAGGAACTCACTTGCTGAACGAACTCAGTTTGCTTTGGGTTCATCGGTTATCATTTTCGGTATCCGACAGGTGTATAGCTTCCAAAATTTAAACGATATGGATTATTTCATACAGCACAGTACGGCTGATTTCCGGACACATTTCATGGAGTTCATCCACCATCAAACGGCGGTCATTCCTAATCAACTTTTCAACTTTTTGAACAAACTCATCTGTCACTATCGAAGGTCTCCCGCTCTGTTTTTCGTCGTGAACGTTTGTTCAGCCATCTTTAAAACTTCTACACCACGTCGCCATTTTTTCAAACAACATGATGCTACCATAAGCAGCAACAATTTCATGATGAACATTCGCAGGGTTTCTGTTTTTTAACAATAAAAAGATAGCGGATAAGGCCTCTCATTTCCCACTTGGCAGGATTAGAAATGATAGTGTCCATTTAGAAACGTGACTGCGACGATGTCAGTCAAGCTACTGACCTGTTTCACCACTTAATCTTTTGCTCGGGAACCCACATACAGTGCAGAAGTTCAAACTTTATAAAAACTAATTTCCCTAACACTCCAAGCGTCTTGTGATTTTACTTTCCAAATATACCTCATAATTGATTAACAAATAATTTATCTTGAATATTCATATTAAGTTTATGCTGATTCAAAGATTGTATTTTCAACTACACAATACATTCTTAATGAAAAAAGTAAGGTTAAGAAGAAGAAGCAATTTAAATATAAAAAATCAATTAGATAAAAAGAAATAACACGCATAAGCTTCTGTGATTGAACAAGGGGTTTTTTAAAATATGGTTTGTTTTAAATCTGCCACTTTTTTTTTATATAAGTGACATAAACAGATGCTTGTGTAACTCAGTTATTTCTAATCATAGTTAAATGTTAGCAATAGTTTATAGTCATTTTGTTCCTACTTCCTTATACTCATCCAGTTATTGAGTACTTCAATTCATGATCCTAACAAATGTGAAGTAGGAGGAGTAATCCAATTTTTTATGACAAAAAATAATCTGTCACTGAAATTTACAGCAAATTTGTGATGTTTACAGACCAAATATTATAAGTGATACTAAAGAAATGCAGTGGTACTGTTCATTTAGAGAAGGGAAAATGAACATTCATGATGAAGAACAAGCGGCATTTATAGTAATAAATGGTTAGACTGAAAAAGTTAACAAAAAAATTTAAGAAAAGTGTTTTATCGCATCAAAATAATCTGTGACGTTTCACAATTTTTAATTTATGAAGTTTTGACTGAAAAAATTGTGCAATAAAATCATTTGCCAAATGGGTTCTGAGAATGTTAACTGACATACACACAAAGAAAAGAATCTACCTGAGGCTCATGAATTTTTGCAGCATTATGAAATACAGAATGATTCAGGAGGATTGGGCACTATTTTGACAACTCATTCTAGAGGCTAAAAATAAGAAAAAAGTTCATATAAACATAGGTCCGAAAATGCTTCGTTAGCAAGTTATACAGGGTGAAAGATATTTGAAAAATGCCACGTATCTTCACTAATGCCAAATATGCCGACATGATTTTCATCTATGGATTTTGCAATGGAAGTGCTGCGGCAGCAGTTACGGAATATCGACATAGGTATCCTGGTCATGTTATACCAAATCGTAAAGTATTTATTAAAATTTTTAATAATCTTTGTAAGAATGGTACACTTCCCCAGTGCTCATTTTTCATCTGAACGACAAGCAAATCATGCTGATGAAGGTGAAAACATTCTGCAAATGGTTCAACGTAGTCCGGCAACGAGCACACGATTAACTGCGCGACTTAATATTTCACAAAGTAGATGATGGAGGACATTAAATAATAATGGATTGCATCCTTTTCATATTCAAAAAGTGCAACATCTCCAGCCTGGTGACTATGCCAGCTGGCTGCAGTTTTGTCAATGGGTTAATAGGAATCAACATTTAATTCCATTTATATTATTTTCGGATGAAGCTACTTTC
>JAAAKQ030297432.1:0-10215 GCA_010016005.3 Zanna intricata
AAATTGTGCAGGCAGGCAACGGTTGGAATATGTAAAACAAATTGTTAGGGATGTAGGATGTAGGAAGTATAATGAAATGAAATGACTGGCACTGGATATTGAATCTTGGAGAGCTGCATCAAACCAGTCAAATGACTGAAGACAAAAAAAAAAAGATTTAGCTTTAATTTTTTAATTTTTTTTCTCCCATATGTAATATTAGTTGTAAGTTTTTAATGATATTTTGTATATGTTATTTCTTTTAAAGTTTAGTTGTTTTTTTTAAATTATTTTAATTTTGATCCAGCTATAGTTTTTAGTTATTTTTAATTTTTTCGTGTTGTAATAAGTTTGTTCCAGGTGATAACGCAAAGTTTTTTCCCCAAAAAAAGTGCATTACTAGTATTTTGTGTTAATGATTTTATGCTTCTGGATTTATACTAAATATATAAATTTATATTAAATGTACCACCACACAGTATTTTCTATACTACTTAAATTATTAAATATTATTTAAATTATACTATTTTATTTATTTTTTACAGGGACTTAAAGCAATTTATTCACCATACACAGGGATAGTAGATTATGCTAGAGTTGCTCGTAACTTTGGTTCGAATTTTAAACAGAATGGAGGGAAAATAATTTTAAATTTTAATGTAAAAAAAATCACAAACTCTCCAGAAGGAGATAGTGGAACAATTGGAGATACTAGTGCATATCCTCTAATGCTTATAGATAAAAAGGGCCAAGTAAGTTGTTAACATAGATTAAATTACGTTAAAATTTTTGTTCTAATACAATGTAAAGTAAAATATTTTGAGTTTTGTAAAACTCTCTCTTAAACCTCTTCTTTATTTGTATATCTATATTACAAGTAATACTCACTATAAAAACTATTTAATGCAAATATATATTTTTAGAAGAAAAAAATGTATATTTTTGTTTACTATGGACTGTATGTTTTAGTTTATACTGTGGAAGTCTGCAGCTCTTTTAAGTTAAAAGTTGTATGAACAATTCTTTTCTTTACACAAGCACATTTTAACACTTTTGCAGAAATTAAAAACTTTTATTTGCCGAAATTTCTATAGCTCAGTTAAGTTTATATAATAACAGATTAATAGTAAGTACTAAAAAGACACTTAAAGTAATGTTTAATATTATTCATTGAAAAAATGAAATACCATGAATGTGTTGAGAATAATTAATAAAGTTGTGCAGTTTTAAAGCTAACGTAAACCTTGACTGTTTTCATAAGGAAATTCAAAAATTTTTTTATTATTTATGACTATAAAATTTTTTAACTATATATTTTAAGAAAAATGTGTAGAATACACATTAAAGTTAGTTTGTGGTAATCTCAAGAATCATTGAACTGATATGAAAAATTCTTACATTGTTTTAAAGCTTAGTCCCTCCCAGTTCATAGGTTTTATATATAAATTGCATTAACCTATTCTTTACACTTCCTGTTTTTCCCCCTTCTTTGGTAATTGCTTTATGGTAATAAAACTTTTCCTTAAAAAGTAAAGTTTGATTATAAAAAAACCATTGTCATCATCTACAAAACTTTAAGAATCCAATTGTATGAGACCACAGCCATATTATTCAGGTTATCTTCAGAAAGATTCTTAACTTCTATAATCCCCTTGAATCTTCTTGTTTACTCCTAAAAAAAAGTTGAAGTACTATATTACTCAAAGTTTTATGTTATCAAAATGGATTCTGCCTTTCAGCAAAATGTGGTTTAGCAGGACCTCTCCGTGATCCACCTAAATAAAAAAAATTAAAATCTTTTGTTTGCCAAATTTATTTTTTCAAAATGTTGTTTAACTTAAAAAAAAAACATTAAAAATCTTTTAAGAGAAACTTCTCTTTAAGCAGCACTTAGTTAGTGCTGATTGAAGAGCTTATGTCCTTATCTCTCTCCTGACGTAAAGAAGGATTGATATTAAAGCTGTGCTTTTTTTTTAGCCTATGTTCTACCATAGTTAAATAATAAAATACTTTTTGGTTAAAAATTTCAGGCTCTCTTGTGCTCCCACAGACCTTTCCAACATTAAAGAAAAAAGGGTTCTTCGTATATTGAGCAAATAAAGTACTCAGTATAAGAAGAACCCTTTTTTCCCAGAATTTGTTCTTACGGATAAAATGCTCAGCTCCCTTAGCCACTAATTGAGATATTGCGGTAACCAAAATGTTAGTTTTTCCTCATAATATGCCTTAATAAGTTTGAACTTGTAACCTTCTTTCGGCGTTCACCATATTGGCTTTAAGTTAACAGTATACTGTGTTTAATAAGCACTGAATATTATCCAAATTATCTTTTTCTGAAATGTGTTCTACCATAAAATAAAAGATCTTATTAGAAGAGATTTACAAGGTTGTAGCCATTCAAAGAGCTCAGCCCTCTGTAATCACCTTTTAGCCCTTCAAACAGATCATCATTTTTTACTAGTCACCCTCAGTTACAAAAATTAATAATTGCAAAGTTGGATTGATATCATTAAAAAATGTATCCTGTCTTAAAAAAAAAAAGATTAAAAAATATACTGTCCAATATGTTTAGGCTTCCTTGCTCTTGTAACTAAGAGCAAGGAAGCTCTTCTAGCCCCTTTAATTAAAAAATTAATAGCCTTTGATATTCAGTTCTTTTGTTTGAAAGTTTTTTTCTTGGACTATTGAATGCTCTATTATATTGAAAGTTTGTACCATGTTAATCCCGAGGTTCTTTTAAACTCTGAAGCCAGTTATCAGTAAACAAAGTAATGTTACGGTATTTTATTTTTTAAATAAAATTTTGTTATGTTATTTTTAATATAGATGATCCTTCAAGGGCACAAAAAGGATGTCAGTGAGGTTAGAGATTTCTTATCAACTAAAGGCTTCATTTAATTAAAATTTTAATTATTTTCCCACATTCAAAAAGGTGAAAACAAAAATAATTTTTGTTTCTAACCCATTTTTTTTTTTCAAAACTTATTATTGAAGCAAGTAAAAGACTCTGTGAAATTATCATATCTGGCCTGCCTAGGATTTGCTAGTACTATTCAATTTGAAAATCTGACAGGTCTTGCTATTAACAAAATTAGATTTTGAGAAAGTTAATAAATGTGTAATCTACTTGTTTAAATTAAATGTATGCATTTATTCCAATCAGTGTGTACTGATAATATTAGAATTTAAAAAAAAATATACTTGATGGAACTAATATCTCATTTTGTACATTTCTAAAAGTTAAGTTATATAAAAATAAAATGAAAATCAGCCTTCCCAATGATGTGTTTGTGTTTCTTTACTTTCGGTCATTCAACCGTGTTCAGGAGATAAATTTTCTTTCAATTTAAAAATATTAAAATAAAAATATTTGAATTAAAAAGTTGTAAAATATTAAAATCATAATAACTAGTCATCATTGTATAAAAGTAATTACATCCATTAGGTAAGGAAGTCATAGTTCATGAATTTTAATTTTTGGAGGGACATAATCGGGTTAAGTATCTTGATAATTATTAATTACTTGTTTAAATAAAATATTGTCTTCAAATTCGGTTTGTTCGTTGATTAGTTTATTGTTATAGTACATATGAAATTTTTTGAGAAAAAATTTTATAAAAATCTTTAGAAATATCTAATAATTTAATAAAATTATCAGGATTGTAATTACATTTATTTTGAAATATCATTTTAGCATAATTAAATTTATCTAATTAGCTTTACTTTATATTATTAACAAGTTCTTTAACTCCAATAGAAAAATAACGGTTGGTCATTCTAGATGGCAGTCTTCACATTTTAAACTTATAGACTTTCTATCTATCTTAAGATATTTTTAAAATTTTTGGAGTTTGTTATTTTTTTATACCAACTGCACAGTTTGTATAAAAAACCCAAGATGGATTATAAGTCAGTCTTAAAACCAAAGTATTGAAGGTTCAAGTTACTCAAATATGTTACCCTCATGAACAGCATTTAAACAGGAACACTTACATTTAAACAATAAAAAAGATTACTTTTAATCCCCATTCTCACTTTACAAAGAGATATTATGTTGATAGTGGTGCATGTTATTTTTAGATTATAAGTTTCATATATTTTATCAAAATATCTATAAAATGGATTAAATTCTATTTTTATATAAGACTTTTCTGAATCTTTATATAGCAATTTATATTGTCTGTTATATATATATTTTATTTTCAGTTTGAAAATATGATTTATTGATCAGTTCTTCATTGTTGCCATTCAATACTCTATTCCTTATAATGTTTATTTCAGAGTTTAGTTTTAAATTTTTGTGTTCTGCCGACATTTCTGACAAGCAACAGATAGTTTTATGAGTTGTGAATTGTGGGTTTTAATGTAATCCTAAAACTCATCTCTTTTTATATATACTACTTTTATGTTAATAGAGATTCTGAACTCGTTTAATAAATTTATATAAAATTAAAACTATGACCATTGAATAATTATTCTTAGTCAGGTCATGAAAAAGCTGTAAAATTAATTCAACAACAGCACAATGAAATGTTAAATTTTAATAATTTTTTATTTAAAGGGTATCATTGATAAAGGAGCTGCATAATAGTCATTGAGAGCTTTTCAAAGATATTCATAAGTAGTTCTTATTTTCATTGGTTTCAGGTTATAGCCAAATGAAATTTTAATTAATGAAATATTTGGTTCTTCAAGGGGAAAGTACATTGGTTCAAATCGGATTATGTATACCTACATTTTTTTAACTTTTTTTTTTTTAATTTTGATATATTTATTTATTATTAATTATTAATCTCTGAGTTAAAAAAAATTACAATAAATAATTCAATAACAATTGATAAAAAGAAAGAAATAAAAATAAAAATTAGAAGTTATTAGTGAAATAAAATTTTATGTACTTTTTCATTTTAATTCAACATTTTTTACAGAGGTTAATAATTATTAATAAATCAGTATATTTAAATTAAAAAGAAAAAAGTTAAAAAAAAAAAATGAATGTGAAGTTGTATTCAAATGGATGTGTCAATGGTTAAGGATCTGAAATGTTCTCACTTATACCATGTGTTCCACATTACTTGAGCAATGTGAAATGAGATTAATATATAAACTAATATGAAATGCAGATACGGACACCATAGAAAAATGTGATGAAATTTGGTGTCCACCACAATGCAGTTGTTAACTGTTCACTGAATTGGAGAATGGTATATCTCACTGTTAGATGAAACAAGTTTAAATGAAGTTTATTTGAGGATAAAAGAGAAAAAATGTGTATGTGCAATTTATTTGCTAGGCATACAAGGAAGTCATGTAGTGTCCACATTAAATTTTTATATATTTAGAAATTGAGTAATTTTAAAAAAAAACTACATCCAAAATACATCTAGTTGTATTGTCTAGTTCCATTGGTTCTTCTGGTATCTAAGGAAGTAAAAATTTGCCATCTTTATAACTGTAGTGCACCTTATGAGTTCTGCATAGGCTTTTTTTAGTATTGTTGATGAAGGTTTATTATTTCACAATGATATGCTATGAAGATAAAATACATCTATTATCATGGAGTAAACAGATAAAAAAATTCCACTTTTAGTTGGCTAGTTATTAAAATTTATAAAGCATACATTTTTTTGTAATGAATACATACTTATTTCAGTAAATGTATTGATACTTAAATTAAGTAAATTAAAAACAAATGATTCAATTCATTCTTTATTTAAGAATAACCAATTGTTATTTCTTAAATTACAGGCTATTAGAGCTGGATTTGTTTTGGCATGTTGTGGATTACACTCAGATGATGTGGCTCAATTGACTGGAGAACCACAAGAACCTGTAATTGTCCCATTTCGAGGACAGTATTTTGTTTTAGCAAAAGAAAAAGAACATATGTGTCGAGGAAACATTTATCCAGTAAATAACTAATTTGTTTTCATCAGTATATTTAGTAGCTTTAATAAGATTTAATAATTAGAAATAGAATTTTCTATGATAAAGTTAAAATTGCTACAAGTTATAGTTTTAGTATAGTATTGTGTAGTTTTAGTATATTTATAGTTTTACTATATTTAGATAGTTTTAATGCAAGAATGATATTGAACAATTTAGAGAACTAGCATTAAAAGACTTTTAAATTAATACCAAATTAATATTACATGCAGGCTAATTTGAAGATAAAAATATAAAAGTAGATAAATTCCATAGATAAAATATGACAGAAACATTGTTGCCCTCATTGCACTGTTTAATTAGTAATAATAGTACTAAGTTTACTTTTATATTTAATAATTTTTTTTCCATACACCCATGGGCCAGACCTCCAAGAAAGTATAGCTCAGCCCACAGGCATGTCCCTGCCTGAAAGGCAAGCCTCCCCATGTACCAACTGTATATGTTTGGCATGGTAGGTCAACTTCTCCCCCCCTGCCGGTCTTAGATCTTCATTTTTGTAATGCCTTAGCCTCAAACTTCAGTCAGTCAGTCAGTCAAACTTCAGCCTCAAACCGAACCCAGAAATGAATATCCGGAGCTCTCCATCTCAGCCGGGTCATGGTTTTCACTCTCTCTTTTTTTCTACTTATTTGTTCCTCTGAGTCCGCAAGGTCTATTATGTGGCTCCCATCCGATCATCGGAATTGCCACATCTAGGCGTGACAACTCTCACAACTGGGGCTATCCACCTATCTACCCTGCTGGATGCCAGGACTTGTGATCTGGAGACGTTTAGATGGCTCAGAAGCCCCTCCTGCATCCCTCTTCATCCTTAGCCATCAGAATATCTCTGGCCAGTTTATCAATTGCCTGTCAATGACCCTCAGAACTTAGCATATAGTCCACAAGATTATCAGGCCTCAGATCAAACGCACCAGCCTGCAGGCGGATTTTGTCCCATTCAAGGCACCAAAACAAGGTGTGTTCTACGGTTTCCTCAAGGTGGCAATACATGCAGTTAGATGATGTTCTTTTGCACACGGTTATAAATATGTCTCAAAATTTCCATGTCCACTGAGAAAATTCATTTCTCCATGCGTTCTGTTAATCCAGCTCGTTATATTATTTATCAGTCTCTTAGTCCATGCAGCCTTTAATCCTGTTTGCCATATTCCTAATACTTCCATTCTGGCTTTGTTTTTATTATTGCCCTGTTGTCTGATGTATCTTTCATGAATCAGCAGGTCAACTGGTGGGGGGGATGCTGGCCAATACACTCACTGCCTGATTTGATATTGTTCTGTATGCACTAACAACACTCAATAGGGACCTCCTGTGTATTATGATCAAATGAGATAAGTTTCTCTTAATATTTACTACATATCTCTATACAAGCGCTGTGTATAACAGAATAGATGTTACAGCTGTCATATGGTCCGATGCTTAGACAGTAGTCTAAGTTTGATGAGCTTAGACACTCTTGGAGCTCATTGTGAGGACTAAAGTTTATTTAGAGTGCTGATAGGGTTTTATCAGCCTTCATGCAGGTCCGTGCCACATGTTCACTAAATTGGTTAGACTTTTCGAGTGTGACGCCAGGTATTTTATGAATCTGACTTCCTCAATTCGGTTGTTTACAATCTTCAAGTCTAATCGCTGAATCTTCCTCTTACTGGCCATTACTATGTAACTGCACTTTTTGGGCGATAGTTCCAGCCCATGAACACACATCCAGTATTCAGTTGAGATGAGGGCTTTGTTTACTCTCTCTTCTATTTCTATTTCAGTTTTTCCGGCACCCATAACCGCCAGGTCATTGGGTCGGTAATGGTGGTGATCAGCTTGGGGAGGTGTAAATACAAGACTCCATCGAATATTGTCCAGAGAAGAGGGCACAAACCAGATCCCTGTGAAACCCCCCTGAACATCTGGTAGTCAAAGTTGCCTCTAATGTTATCATTGTCGCATGTCAATCTCTCAGATATTGACTAATTTGTTGAAGGATGTAAGAACTAACTTCCTTGTTCGTAAGTGCTTCCATGATAACTTTAAAGCGTTTCGGATGTCTAATAGCATTAATGTCTGTATATTCCTGGTCCTCCAGGTTTCTTGTTTTGTGTTCTTTGCCCAGTTAACTACCCTAGTTATAGCTTGGATGGTCGACCTACCTTTAATGAAATCATACTGGTTGTCATGGATTCCCTCCCTGTGTATTTATTTCTTCAAGGTCATGTGCTGCTAGAGCTCTTTCAGTGGCCTTTCCCATATTATTTAATAGGCATAAAAATCTGTATACTTTTTGATCATCTCATTTGCCTTTAGATAAGAAGACAAGTCATGCATCCTTTGAAAACCTGGGAAAGTATCCATTTTCCAGTTCTCTATTAATCATATCTAACATTTCATCTGGAATGAAATGTTATAAAGGGTGTTATTAAAGGGGCTTATGATCATAAGCCCCAGATTCCATCCCATTTGGGATGGAATCTGGACCTGGACTTCTTTTATTGTTTAGATCACCAACCGATGACAATATCTCTTCAAGTGTAAAGCGCTTCCTATCAAAAATTTCTGGTGAATCTATTTCCTATTCCGGACATGGAAGAGTCTGTCTAGTACACTTCTGGCGGTTGTCTCAGTAAGTACTAGCAGATGCCTACCAAACCTTCTCATTGCGATTTGATAGGCATGTCCCTATGGGTCCTTATCAAGTTCCTCACACAATTCTGTCCACTTTTTTGCATTTTTAATTGCAAAGTTCCTTTTTCCTCTGAATTGTAATAGCGCAACCTCATCCATCTCTACCACTTCTTCTGAGACTCTGTACGATTCTCCTACAGCGCTGAAGATCTTTTCTCAGCAGCCAATCTAGAGGACCACCAGTATGCAGGTTTACAGCCTCTATGACTGAAATCAAGCCTAGCAATTTCTCTTGCAAGTGTTTCCTGCAATGTCTCTGGAGTCATTATTTGACCAGCACTAAACCTATTTGCAACCTCCTTCACTATTATAACAGTCTGATGATTAGATAATCTCTGCAGGGAACTATGTATTCTGTGATTGAACAATGGATCCTGGATAACCAGGAGCATAGCAAGATGATTGCTAGCTGTTTCTTCATTAAGTACCTGCCAGTTGCACAAAGCCTGGTCCCATCTGCCATCCATAATGGCCAAGTCATTACAACACAGAAGTGTGTCACCTTGAAAAAATATCAATTTTATCACCTTGTTTATGAGTTAAATAATTATGTCACTGACCTGAATACACTTGTTATTCGACTTTGAATACTTCTTCAACTATTATAATAGAGTCTATGTATCCTTTCGGGGAATACAAGCTCACTGAAAAATCTAATTGCAGCATAAGTACTTGATCAAATCTCTTGAAATTTTAACATAGTATCAACCAAACTCCAACCAACAAGTACAGTTCAACAAATCAACCAAAAACTTGAATAAACCACCTAATATCACAACCAAATGTAGAGCACAAAAAGTAGGTAACACATTGTAAAAAGCAAAAAAAAAAAGAAGAAAATTATAGTTAGCAAGAGGTTTTACAGGTCTATTGTAAACACTACAGTAAGTAATAAACAATTATAATAAGTCTTTCAAATTATAAAAAACAAAAATAATTAAAGTAATAAATTGATTAAATGATAAATCCCTTTTTATAAAGAATAAAAGAGAACATTTTTCTTTTTTACATGTCGGCATATCACTTCAGAGGAAATTCATTTATTTCTAAAGAGATATCAGTAGAGTTAATTAATCCTTTTAATTTAAAACTATTTTGCAGTATAAGCTTTTTTCTGAAATTTTTATCATTGTAGTCGTACAAATAAAAATAATTTTATAAGTATTAATACGGAACTATTTTTAAGTATACAGAACTATAGTTCTGGTTAAATTTTAAAATAGTCCTTACTATTAAATTTTAGAAGAATAGACAGGTTACCTTAACCTAATAAGCACCTCAAATAGTGATTGGCACTAAGGCCAATCTACTGATTGGTCTTTGTGCTATCATCAGATTGGAAACAAAATTTGTGGATAATTTTTCAAACATAGAAGGATGGTTACCAACCCTCTATGTGTGAAAGACAGATGCATTGAGGGAACAGGAGTGAAACATGATTACTTTATTGAGTCCCCAATAAAGAACTACCCTGCTAGTTACCAGAAGGTGCCAACATAGTACATACATGAAAACAAGGCGTGTGCGTGCATGCGTGCGTGTGTGTGTGTGTGTGTGTGTGTGTGTGTGTGTGTGTGTGTGTGTGTGTGTGTGTGTGTGTGTGTGTGT
>JAAAKQ030297454.1:0-10215 GCA_010016005.3 Zanna intricata
AAAAAAAAAGAAAAAGTAGTGTTGGCAACAATGGGTGTAATAGACGATAAATATAAAAATCACTTGGATAATAGTTTTTTTTTTTTTTTTTTTTTTGTAAGCCTACTTTTCGTTAAAATACTTACATCATTTCGTTAATGTACCAGTGATGTCTGATTCATAAAAAATTTTTTTAATTTTATAAATATCTATTTTCAGTTTTTCCTTATCAGGATATAACTCTGAATTTTAAGCTGAAAACCAAGCATACGATGCTCGTCATAGGTCTGAATTTTTTAATCCAGATAGAATTATCATTATCATTAGAAGTCACCCTTTAAATACTTGTAACTTATAAAATAAATCTTTTAGGTTCCATGAAGAAAAAAAAACAGAAGTTAAATGATTCAAATAATGATATTTAATATTTTATCATGAAATTCGAATTTTGACAAATTAAAGAATAAACAGTTTTTTCACTGGAAATTAGATTATTTTAACATACATATTGACAATACATACCCATATTATGTACAAACATAAAAAAACAGGATTGTTTATCGCAGTTTATTGGTTTTCACCCCAGATTACTCAAAACTTACATTAGATACCGTTCGGGTACCACTCATTTTTAATTTAGCCTCCATAATCACCGTACGGTATTACTACAAAGAATGAATAAAAATGATGATATGTATAAATGTAAGTGAAGTATATTCTTGTAGTCTCAGAATGTGTTGTTAATTGAAACCCCAACTATCAAAAAAAAACAAACGATATCCACGATCTAGTATTTAAATACGTATAAAAATAACTGCCTTTCTTAGGATTTGAATCTTAAAACTGTCGTCTTCGAAATCACTGATTTGTGAAGACGAGTTAAACCATCAACGAGTTAGAAAATCCCACTGATTTTACAGTTCTCCGAATTATTTTATACGATTATTCCCATCAAAAGCCATAGAATTGATTAATTCTGCTCCTTATCTTTTATTCCTCAAAATTTAAGTTCGACCCCATTTCCCTAGGGTTAGTGAAATCCGAACGAAATTTTTTCACTAGTTGTAACTCACAAATTAATTTTAGGAACGACCATTAACCATTTTAGGACTATGTTTATATGAACTTTTTTACATTATTTTTAGGAGTAAAATATGTTAAGAAGGTCCTTTATAACTTCGTGGTATACTCTGTATGTATATATATAAACAACACAGTGTATTAACGTATGTTTTTATATCTGTGTTTAGCTATAATAATTTAGTTTTATTAACATGCTGTATTAATTACTGTATATTAACACACAGTGCGCCTGTATAACTGCATACCAGTGTCGTTATAATAAAATAATAGAAATATTATGGAACAGCAAAACCGACATAAAATGAATTGTAGAAATCAAAGAAGACATGAAGGAACTCGAAATTACATTGGAAGATTTGAAGAACAAAACACATAAAATTAAGAAACTTAAAGACATCTGTTTTCATTTTATCTTTTCCACGAGTAAAATATGTTATGAAGATCCCTGGAGAACTTCGTGGTATACTCTGTATATATACATGGTATACTCGTGTGTATATATATAAAAAAAATTTATTAACGTACGAGGTGTAATAAAAAAATACGGTGAATGAATTTTTACAGCAGCAATTACGCTGCATCTATTTCAAATAGTATGTCTCATACCCTCATGTGTTGAGACAGGCAGTGACAAGTTTGAACACGTTCCGGCTTGTCAATCTGCTTCTATAGCCGCTACAGTGAGGTCTGTTTGTAGTGTCTGTCGTGAAACAACACATTAATATTAAGTTTTGTTTGAAGTTGAAAAAGAGTGCCAAAGATGCTTACGAAATGTTAAAATCAGTGTATGGTGATAATGTGGTAACTTTGAAGACTGTTTACAAGTGCATGGGCGGTTTAAAAGTGGAAATGAGTCGGTTAAGGACGAGAAACGGTTGGGACGTCCTTCGATCTCAAAAACATTGTTTTTTTCGATTGTGAGGGCATAGTGCGATCAGAGTTCGTTCCAGGGGGAATAACTGTAAACTCCAAATTTTACAAGGGGGTACTGGAACGTTTGCGAAACAATGTGCAAATAAACAGACCTAAAAAATGGGCCAACATCTTTCTTCTTCATCATGACAACGCGCCGTGCCACAAGTCAATTTTGGATCGCGAGTTTTGGCAGCTAAAAGTCATTCTGTCTGTCCACATCCGCCTTACTCATCAGATTTTGCACCATGCGACTTCTGGTTCTTCCTGAAAATAAAAATTTTGCTAAAAGGAAAACATTTTGACACCATTCCTAACACTGAGAAGGCCACGACAGAGCAGCTGAAAGCCATTCCAAAAGAAGCCTTCCAGAAATGCTTCCAATCGTGGATTCAATGTTGGGATAAGTGTATTGCTAGCCAAAGGCAGTACTTTGAAGGGGATTAATTCATATTTAAGGTAACTTTATTAATTTTTTTTTTATAACATAATTTACCGTATTTTTTTATCACACTCATATGTTAATATCTGTGTATAGCTATAATAATTTAGTTTTATTAACAAACTCACAGTGCGCCTGTATAAGTGCATACCAGTCTCGTTATTTAGTTTGAATAACATTATTAGAAAACTTGATATTATTAAATTTATATAACGTAACTGTTTGAAATTGTTAGCATAATAAGAATTATTTAGTTTAAAAAAAAAGAGTCAACTACAGTATAGTCAAATAAAATCCAGTCGTTAGTTTTATATTGTATGAATCTGTAGCAGATAAAGTTTATTTATGGTTTAAAAACAATTTGAAAAATGTGTTTCTTTAAAACGTGTTCTTGCATAAGGAAATTACTGCATAAAAACTCTTTCGTTTAAATACGGATTTTACATTCTGATGTAAAAAAAAAAAAAAATTGTTTAATACTACGGAAGGATGTTATTTTATGATAACGTTTTGACTAGACAAGTTTGTAAAGTCTGTTTCATATATGTTAGTGTGTATGTGTGTTGTGTGTGTGTGTGTGTGTGCGCGTGTGTGTGTTATATTATTTCGATGCAGTTTTTAATCTCATAATATTTTCCATGAATGGTATTTTTTACGCTGCACTAATCCGTATTTTTCCTTCTTTTTACGTAGCCTACATGAACTATAACTTAAATTTTATAACATTTATTCAACTATGAATTTTTAAAATTGATATAAAGTTGTTTTTTTTTTCTTTTCTCGATTTTCGTTCTTTTTTTTTTATTATTATTAATTTTTTTAGGAGTATATTATTAAATATTTTATAATTTCTCATCTCTTTTTACTGAGTTTTAGTGTTATTACATGTTTATTATTATTAGTAGAAATTATTTTAAATATAGAACGACCCCAGTATAACACAGTTCAACATAGCGCAGAAAGAAAGATGTCCTCCAAAAAACAGTACTGTTATCAGATTTATAAATTTCTTTTTTACTTTTTAGAAAGTATATATAAACGCATTTTAACTACGTATACGTATTTAGTAATAAATTAAATAGAATAAATAAATATGATAATACATTTCTGTAAAATTACACGTAAAAAATATATGTAAAAAAAAGATATAAACCTCCGAGCATAAATAAATTAACTTCTTACTTTTTTAAAACACTGTTTTAAATCTAAGTGTTATAATACATTCAATTATGTTGCGTTAATGTACGTAGTAATGTGTCATGTTAAAATCTAATAATAAATCATAATTCATAATCCAAAATTTCAAAATCCTTCTGCTAATCGTTTTTTAGTTATGCGAGATACGCACGTACAGACGTCACGCCGAAACTAGTCTTAATGGATTCAGGGATGGTCAAAATTTCCGTTTAAATCTGAAAACGGAAATTTTCACCATGATAAGTTTTAAAAATTGTTGTTTTGTTTTGAAATTTTTCGCAATTACGGTAGTACCAGTAGTAGTAACAAAAGTTGTGTTTTTTACTTTTTTGTACGAATTAAAGGAAGATACGTATGCATGTATCTTGCATAACTCAACAATTACCCGTAAGATGTTTAAATTTTAGCTTTAGGACTATTGTAACATCTAGTTGTGCACCTTCCCTTTTGACGGCAGTAAACTGAATCAAAAGTGCCAAAAAAGCCCAAAATCCAAATTTTTTGGGATTTTAGACTTTTCTTAATTGCAGTAATAAACTGTTAGTGAGAGCTTTTCAACAATATATGATAAGTGGTACTTATTTTCAATGGTTCCAGAGTTATAGCCAAATAAAATTTTAATGGATGAAATATTTGGATCTTACCAAGGGAAAGGCACATAGGTTCGAATCATAGTTGATCTCTTTTTTATCTTTTTTTTTTTTTTAATTTAAATGTATTAATTTATTTATAAATATTAACCCGGGATTGTAAAAAGAGTTTCACAATAAATAATAATTTAATTATTAAATAACAATTTTAAAAAAATCAGAAGTTATTAGTGAAATAAAATTTGAAGTATTTTTCATTTAAAAAAAAAAAAAAATTGTATATAAGTAATTTAATAGGTGTACAACGAAATCATGTAGTGTATACATCAAATTTTTAATGGTTTAGTTAAAATCATAAATTTTCTTTTTTCCCGTCTAATTGTGAAAGTTTATCAAAGTACAGTTGGGTGTTTCAAAGAGAATTTGTCGAACTTGTTAAGATTTAATATTTAAAAATTTATAATTATGGTGTTACTGTAAAAATAAATTAATTTAAATACATCTTACCCAGTAAATGAAAACTCAATTTGCTGTTAGTTTTGCGAGTTTTATTATAGTTGTTCATATTTCTTGATAATAACTCTTATTTACATAATTAATGCATTTTTAAAAGTTGATATAAAGTTGTGTACTTTTGACATGTAAAGTAAACGTAATTTTATAAATCTTGATTTATTATTTTTATAACTATTACTGTATCTCTTAAATTATTATTATGAGATTTTAATTCATAGTATATAAATTATGAATAATTTACTAAACAGCTGTTATTATTTCAAAAATAATTAATGAGCTTTCTTTATAAAAATGTGATTTCTGCTGAACTGGCAGTTTATTTAATTAATTAACTCCTGATACTTAGTTTGTTATTAATTATATTATCAAGTTGAGTTATAAAATAATAACGTTATATATTATGCATGGTATAATATTATCAAAATATGAGTGTCTTTGTTCGTTTAATGAAAGTCACATAAAGTTAAATGTACAGGTAAGAAAATCATATATTTTAAGATATATGTTAAAACATTGTTTTGTTGTTCATCCTGCAGAACTGTTAGTGTTAAGTGAAGCAAAGTTTTGAATTTAATCAATTTCGGATATAGGCTACAACACGTTTGTGTTTCCCTTCTTGTTCACTTTTTGTTTGTGCGCACGTGTTTACTTGCGCGCCAGTGTACACGTTTCTTGTAAGTTTATTTATTGGTTTAATAAAGATCTCGTCTTAATGGAAAGGAGGCGAATGAGAACAAAAGAGGAGAATGAACCTTTTTCCTTTTCCTTTCTTCCTTCCTTCTTATATGAATCCTGCCATTTAAACAATGTAGCCCTTCGTCTCTGGTAACATGCAGTTCATTCATGTATTTTACACTCCAGACTATAATAGATCATTAAATTTATACACTAAATTCTCATCGTTAAAAATTCGATTATAATCAGTTAAAATAAACATTGAATTTTCTGACTTAATTCTTTTGTAACTTAAATTTTTTTTCCCCTTCCCCCTTGGTCGGACCTACACTCAAGTATTTCGCAACTCAGTGGGTTCTCTTGCCCTCCTACCGGCTGTGCGTCCGGCATGGCAGGTCTGCCGGGTCGGGTCTGGATCTTTAATGCCTTCCTCAATTATCGGTGGTGAGGTGAACCGGATCCGGTTATTCCGTCCCCGGGCCCCATCCCTTCCGCTTGGTCTCGGTGTTAATTACTTCCTAGCGTCCACCACTCAAATGGGGGATACCCATACAAGTATGGGCATGCCAAACCGATTTGAGTATTTTACCCTATTTAAAAAAATATATATATATATATATATATATAAATTTTTTTTTAAGTTTTTTTTTTTTAATTTAAACCTAAAGAAAATTAGTACTTAAATAAGAAAAAAACTAGTGTTTTGTGATATTTAACATTATTTTTACGGATTAAAATATCTGAAGTGATTACCACATGACTTCCTTACACGCCTATTAAATTACATATATTTTTTTATTGTTATTATTGAATTATTATTTATCGTATAATTTTTTTTTACAATCTCAGGTTAATAAATAATTATTAATAAATCAATAAATTTAAATTTAAAAAAAAATTAAAAATAAAAAGGAAATGAAGTCGGATTCAAATCGATGTGCCTTCCTATGGTATGATCCAAATATTTCATTAATTAAAATTTTAATGGTCTCTGGAACCAATGAAAATAAATATCACTTATGATATATCGTTGCGAAGTTCTCTATGAGGGCTTATAACTGCAGTTAAGAAAAAATCAAAAATCCAAATTTTATTGGGATTTTGGACAATTTTTGTCCAGTCGATTGTAATCAAAAGGGGAGGTGAACAACTAGATGTTACAGCATAAAGGACATGGTCCACAGTGTCATCAACTCCGCAATCTGGACAGAGTCCGGAGTCCGCTAAACCAAACCTTGCCAAACTAAATCTAAATGCACCATGTCCAGAAAGAAATATGTTACAGCAGTACTAAATCCAAAGTTTCAAAATTCTATGGCTAATAGTTTTTTAGCTATGCGAGGTACGTACGTACGTACAGACGTCACGCTGAAACTAGTCAAAATGAATTCAGGTCAGAATGGATATTTCCGTTGAAATCTGAAAACCGAAATTTTTCGCGATTAGAATACTTCCTTGTACTTAGTACAAGGGAGTTAAAAATGTAGTTGTCAATCTTATGTATTTGATTTAATGTAGTGCTGCACAGATTGGAAAAAATTAAATTATAATTTATAGCTGGTCTGATTGGTTGAAACCATACCAATCTAAAACTAATAACTGTTTCAGAAACTGTAAACATTGACCTTGGTAACTCATACTGCTTTCAACAATATTAATTTTTTACCAAAATTCTATCAGTGTTGTACGTAGAGTTATAATCTATTTCAGCTTAATTGATACCGACTACTGCTAAATGAATCACTCATATAATAATTGTATTACTACAATTATTAATTGTGTACTTGTAGTCGCAGCTCTTTGTATTTTCTGGTATCTAATTATGTCTACTGTTACCTTGTTGATGCAGTGGTATTGCAAAAAATCTGTTAATAATTCATTTTGCAATGCAAATATGAATCAGTATTTCAATGATTCCATCTTCTATTTTTTATCCATATATGATTGTTAACAATTCAATTTTCTTTTAATAAACCTTTTTTATTTTACATTTTTCTCTTTTTATCTATCTTTCCTCTTTGTTCTTTTAATTAAAATCATTCGTAATGAATATTATTTAGTTATTTCTGTTGGTTTGACTGTTTCTTGTATCTGCTGTTCATTTCATAAAACGTGATATACACACAATTAAAAATAATCATTCCATTTAAATGTAATTAAATAATTAAAATACTTTTAAAGATGAAGTGAAATAAATAAAAATGTAAATAATATACTTTTATAATATTGTACATTATAATTGTTTCAACATTGTAAACCTTTTAAAGTAAAATTCAGTACAAGTTAAAAGTACTGAATTAATTACACTTATAAATTAACTGAACTGTAAAATAGATATAATTATAACGGTTTGCTGTAATTAAATGCTGGAAATTTAAAATAAGGATTCCTTGATAAATTTTAACTTTTTAATAAGGAATCAACTTATATGAGATATGGTACATTATATTTATGTTTAGACGATTAAACATAGAGATAGCAATTTTCTTAGACAATATTTCATGAATTATTAATGTTGTAAAATAATATGTATGCAATATACACAAATCATATTTTTTTTTTTTTTTTTTTTTATAAATAAGAAACATGATCAAACAGTGAAATACATTGCATACAACAAAAGCATTATATGATATAAAAAATTTATCAGTTATTAAAATAAAAATAGTAAATATGAGCATGATCAAAAACCGTTCAAAATAGAGTAACAGTAGCATTCTTTGAACACGATTCTTCAATGAACTGTGTTATCAACTTAGCATGTGACGCTTTTTCGTGACGCTCGTTTTTTCTCAGTTGACTCCTCATCGCAAAGCCTGCATTAAAAAGCTTGCTTCAAAAAGATTCTAAGTGTGATTGAAATCAAATATTGGACGTTCCGGATGAATATGCTACCAACCACTCTACGAAAATTGATACATTTATTATTTTGTCTATTTTAAATTAGGCAAGAATATGTTACGTCTTTAGAATCTGATCCTGTTTCATCGTAAGTTTTAACTCTATTCCATGTTTTATGTAATTCTATAATTATTTTAATTTCTGTAATTCACTAAGATATTAAAAGCCCTTCATTAGTGATTTTTGTTATGGATAAGTGACAAAATTTTTTCATGTGAAAAATTTAACTATATTTTGAAATTTATTAAATGTTGTATATCTTTCTGGCTAGCGTATGACGAAAGAAGACGCAGAAGTCAGGGTAACAGAGGAGTGGTTGGAGGCTTGGGAGAGGGCACAAACGGGGTTGCTAAGGTTAATATCCAGATTGGAGCCGTGGTTGGAGAGAGGACATGGAGATGTAAATTATTATACCTTCCAGCTCCTTTCCGGTCACGGAGATTTTGGCTCGTATCTCTACCGTTTTCCTAGACGCGAAAGTCCGAACTGTTTATACAGCGATGCGATGGACACACCTCTACACCCTTTTTATGAGTGTATCAGATGGGATACACAAATTGATCATCAATGAAATGGGATCATCAAAGAGAGGGCCTACCTGGGATGGATTACACCTGATATAATACGTTCCCGCATATGCTACGTGGGACTCAGGAATGGAAAAACATTGAAAACCTGGTGACAGGACATCCTATAGTTAGAAAGAACAGGCGTATCATGCAGTACTCACAGGCAAGAATGCTTAAAAAAAAAACCCTGGAAGACCATGACCTGACGGAAGGGGCGGCGTCCCAGGTCTGATGTTACCGGGCGGAGCGCGGTCTCCCCTCGTCATGGATGTTAGAGGCAGGCAAGATTATAACAGATAAGATACGGAACCACCGGTTCCGGAAGACCCATTAGATTCAATGGACACCTCCCTTGGGTTGAGTAATACTTGACTGTAGGTCCGATCTAGGGAAAAATAAGATGTTATATATTGATTAGATGGCTGTTACCATACTGTCATTTATAAGCATATAACTTGTCATTATAAACAATGATTCATGAAAATTTGAGATAAAAAGGAAAAAATAACTATTCTTTTCTTTTACGTGAAAAGGCCAACATAGGATAAAATTTACTTTTCCTTTCTTCCAAGCATTTATCATATTTTTCAGCTCAGTTTCGTTCTTGTTTTGGTCTTTCTTTTTATAAGAGTCTTTCAATAAAAGGTCTTTTACAAGAACTTTTATAATGAAGATTTTCGTTCGGAAGTTATATCTATTGCAATAGGACTATTTTTTAACCCTTTCCTTTGGAGGTCTTCTTTCATCTGTTTCCGTTAATTTGATTTGCTTTTCATGTTCTGTTCTACAACTTGTCAAAAATATGTTTATTTTGTCTGTTTGGATCTATTCTGATCACATATTAAACCTTTTTTTTTTCTTCAGTCTGTATCTTTTTTCTGTTGGCTATGAATCATGGATTTTCCTTTCTAATATTGTTTTGTCCAGGAAAATTTTTCGAGATTGTTTAGGTATAATGTTTCCATGCCGTATAATTTTATTGGTCTTACTATAGTTGTATAATGTCTTAATTTTATGATTATAACATTTTTATCCAGTTACTGTTAAACTAAAGTTACTATTATTTCATTTATATTTAATAAAATAAATAAATTTAAAAAAAAAGCAAGTTATTTGATGCCTAATGGTTGATGATGTAAAAATGTATGTGATTGCTTCAATGTTTAATATAACACCAACAAATATGTAAAGTAGTAGAATGGTTGTAGATAGACGTTTATGGATGCACGGAGGATCAATATGTATATATTATGTATAGTAGCTGATTGATGTAGTCGTTTAAATGAATAAGTACCATTTTTTGCTTAAACGATTATTTATTGTCATAAATTGTAGTATATGCGTTAATGAC